>LBNU01030532.1:11610-22839 GCA_014162995.1 Artemisia annua
TTTATGTCATTGGGCTAAAATGGATTTGGAAAAACAAGTTGGACGCAGAAGGCAATGTTATTCGTAACAAATCACGTTTGGTAGCTAAAGGATATACTCAAGAGGAAGGAATTGACTTTGAGGAATCTTTCGCACCAGTGGCTAGACTTGAAGTTGTTCGTATATTTTTGGCATACGCTGCTCACAAAAACATGGTCGTTTATCAAATGGATGTGAAAACGGCATTTCTCAACGGTGAAATACGTGAGGAGGTATACGTCAGTCAGCCAGAGGGATTTGTCGACCCAGAGCACCCGAATCATTATGCATAGCCGAATGATGAACTTCAGCTCCCATTCTTCCGGTACCAATATTTCAATATTTTCATTTATATTGATTGATTTGTAATTGCTACGGCTTGTGCACACATAACAGTGTACAACCCGCACTTTGTACTTAAAGGACTCTGTGGTACGCATCAGTGCTACAATCCTCATATAAGGAGCGAAAGCTTCTTACTTTTGAGTATAATTTATCAAACCTTTCAGTATTTTCTCAATTCTGCTCAAAAGACAAGTATTACACCTCAATAAGTAATCACTTGTTGAGGGGGAGTACTTGATTTCAAACATCGTTCTTAAATCTTAAAGTCTTGTTGAATTCTCCCCATAAAACTCAAAAAGGCTTATTTTAATCAAAAACATTTACAAAAACAACAAATGATATGCTATTTTTGAGGGGGAGAAGAAGAAAAGTGATTAAAATATGATGTGAAAAGTCTTATCTTGTGCGAGCTCGACTCAGAATTGACCCACGAATTGACGAAACAACAAATGTTAGTATTCAAAAGGATTTATCCGAATAGAAAGTACCGTTTCGAGAAACTCTTTCTAGACGTTTACTTTGACGGGTCTAACTTCCTTTTAGGAATGTTAACAACTTCAAGTTAGTTACTAGGGCTAGTTATCACCTAAAAACTGATAATGTATCCCTTTAACTAAGCAACGTAAACGTGTCCCTCGGGTACATGTATATTAAGAGTGGATCAATTCAAAAGTGCCAACTCTTCCCGCATATGCAAATTTCTGAAAACATTCATAAGCATATGTGGAGGGGGAGTCTTTCATAAGAAATCCAAAACCTCAAAGTGTTAACAAAAAGTTTTATACTCATAAACACTTTGAGAGATTTTCAATGATTTGGTTCAAAGGCATCAATAGGATAGTCATGGAGTTACAAGGTGACTAAGGATAGGAATAACCGTCCTATGATCCGCCAGAACCGGAGGGATCTACCCAAGGACATCACCAATAGTTAGAAATTAGAAGTCCTTAGGTATGATATAACAAAAGGAGAAAAGAATGAAAGGAGAAAGAAGGGGTTGAAGAATTAAAAAGAAAATGAATGAAAAGGGTGAAAAGAAATAGCCCTCCATTTTATCAACCTTAGGTCAGACACCGGGTTCAATTCATATGCTACTGGTCGTTGCTAAGGCGACACCGGTATTGAAGATAAAAGACGTCATGGACCCAGTGACGCAATGCACCTAAACCTTCTTAGCCACTCAGGCATCTCTCAAAAGATGTTTGTTTCATTCTCACGGGGAACCAGTGTAATCTATCGATCGTCTATTAGAGATGGTTGATATTGAAACAGGAGGCCCTCTGCTCCATGCCTCCGCATAGGAAACCAAATGTGCACTTATCGAGTCTAGAGCCACGAGATAACATAAAAGATCTCTTAGGAACACAAAAATCTTCTACACTAAGTGTCTTGCATCATTGGACACTAAGTGTAAATTATCGAGTCCTTCGCAGATCTTAGCAATCTGCCTTGAACGTTTATGAGGGATTTACTTATGTATTTCTCGAATGATTGAACGGAAATCCTGCCAGGGTCAACATCAAACAGCCCTGACAGCAGGTCACTTCGGTGATTCCTTGTGGATTACGCTTAGTGTGTTCGATGGTTTCAAACGGTCTACAGTCGTGGGGTGATCTCCAGCGACTCACCTAATCGTGGGTGTACGTATGTATGTCTGTGTAAGCCCTCTAGGGGGTATCCGATTAGGAACGGCCTTGGTAAGGATTAGAAGGAGTCTTCACACTATGCTGTTGACAAATTCTAAATCCTAACCTGTAAGTACCGGATGTATTATTGCTAACTGTCTCAATGCAGGTACAACGACCATCTTGAACACCAGCTTCCACATGCTCAGACTTTCATCTCAACTACTATGAAAGCTCTCATGAAAGATCGAAGCAACACAAAAGTTAAAGATAGATTCCATGCCAAAAGAATCTACAAAGTAATAAAGATAAACGATCTAAAGCAAAGCACCATCTAAAGAAGAATTCTACGTCAACACAAAGAATCTTCATGTATGAAAAGAGAGCTTCACACGAATGAAAGTTTCAAACGTTAAAGATGTATGAGCATGTCAGAAAGACGCAGATCCACTGGAATCTAAGAGAGTGACGAATGGCAGATTACCACATCAGTTGATCACTATCACATCATCAAAGATAAAGAACAAAGAACGATGGATCATTTCTACTAATCACTTTTGAAGATGTCTAAAACCATGAAAGCTTACAACTAAAGTCGAAAGACAATGACGTCAAGCAACCTCAAATGACCGTGACGAATATCACTCCTTCATAACCGATCCTTAGGGGGAGATTGTTAGGACCTAAGTTTATCAACGTTTTATCAAGTCTCGGTTATTTCAGAATATGTAATAGGTTGCTAATTTATCTAAGTTTATCATGTAATCATGTAGAGTCCAAGAATAGTCCAATGGGCCTGAAAGCCCATGATTAGAAGAAGAAAGGGAGGAGAGGAGTGTTGCCCTACTCCTCACCTATAAATAGGACCCTTATGATAACATGTAACTTGTTGGTTATTTCATATCATAAAGAAACTCTTGCACTTTTATTCTTCTCATTTGATCTAATCAACCAAACTCTATTTCTCATCTTATTTCTATCAAATCAATACTTGTGTTTACAATATGGTGACCTAACAGTAAGGGAAAAAAAGTAATACCAAGCACCCTCTTAAACTCACCTTATCACCATCAGCTGTGCAAATATAGTTACGAGACGGAGATTCAAGAATGGTCCTCAAAGACTGATTCTTCCTCGCTTCTTCTTCCTGATCTTTAATCTCTTTGACACGTTCCGGAGTAAACGGGTACCCTTCTGATCCATATTCTCCAATGATCATGACACCATTATCAGTCAAAACTTTCCCACTTTCATCCAGGCATAAAAGATTAGGTATCCCCCTGACTTCAAAACAACCATCTAAGGCTTCGCGGGTTTTGGTATCAGCGTATGGAACAGCAAGCCAAGGCATCTTGGAGAAATATCTATTAAAGGATTCCTCATCTTCATCAGCCGAGATGAATACGATCTCGAAGTCACCTTTGTCAGCAAGTTCCTTGTGGACGTATAGTCTGGAATGGGCCAGGCCCGGCAGACAGCGGCCCACTCTACGCCTAAACCCTATTCCATGCCCTATAAATATATGGCTGGGATTCCCTTCTTGAGGACAGAACACAACAGGTTACTCTAAACCTAATTCTTGTGTGCTATATCGCATCAATACTAACTTGACCGTCGGAGGTGGATCCCGGGGCTACGGCCTCGGGTCCACTCCTGACGGGTTCTCTTTGTTGACAGGTCTACTCAGGGCTCGAGAAAACGAAGAACGGCCCAGGGAGAGTCGTTGGATCCAGCCCGCGCCAGATTATGTATCAACAAGATGGCGCCATCCGTGGGACCATACTACGACAAGTTTCGTGCTCTCACATCACCGGAAAGCAACCATCGAGTTCAAAAGCCGGTAACTTTAAAACTTTGTATTTTTTTTGGGTTGCACTTTAAAACCCGGCCGATGCGGTATTCATGCGTTAAGATATGTTATCTTTTAAATATTCATAAGATCTTATGTAAATCTTTTAACTTGGTAAACACAATTTTATCTATAGTCGCACTAAGTCCGCATGATCGGACCTACTTTATCTTTTCGCCGCGAATTAATTCGCGCACATAATGTTTTTACGGTTGGTATGCTTGTTTGCACGTTTGAACAACGCAGTCACGATGAATCTTCCCGCGTTAGGCCGTGCGTTCGGACATCTTCGCATATTAGCTACGAACAGGCACCACGATGCTAGTCAATCGCCATGAGCGCACTGGACAAAAGCCGTGGTCATGTTATGTTCATCTGCGATCATCCACAAACGTTCGGGTCTATGTGGTCACGATACATCCATCTGCGTCTGTGCGTGTGATTGAAACTATTAGTCGCGGTCACGGTCACGGTGCGATTGAAACAACAATTCATTATTTATGTAGTTTGTAAAACCTCACGATAGATGTAATTCGCACTACTACTTCTCTTATGTGTTAATTTCACATGCTATGTGCTATATATTGCTTCACGCTAATCTTTTACTTCATTAGGTTTTATATGTTGCGGTTCGTGGCATATACTTTTAATATTTGCATTAAGTGTTTTTCAGGATTTGAATAACTAAGTTTAATGCTCCTACAAGAGTAGAACCATCAAACTTGGGGGGCTATGAGGGTATATAATACCATTGTTTCTGTACGCGTCACTCAGGGGAGACGTCCTCTGTCGATTGTAAAGACGGATGTAATGTTCGCACCTCCTTGTCGCGCACAGCGCGCACCTTTGCCACAGAAGCATGTCTTCTGTCGCACCATGCTGCATCGCTACTGGTACAAAAGGTACGCCCTTACCCAGGATGCAGCATACGAGATCCACCTTCACCATTGTGAGACTCTCACAATCGCAATGTCAGTGTTACCCCAACTATAGAACTACGTGTTCTTCTTACGGGGTCTTTACTGTCACACTGTGGCGGGAAACCTAGCATATGCGCATCCCTCCCCGTCATGTAAGAACGGGTGTTACTCAGGATGGAACATGGTCACCACGGACGCGCCTACAAGGTCGCGGATTCGGATATAGTCTAATGGGCTAAACAGGACTGCGCCTCTGGGACAACCAGTGCGCACTGTCGCATTTGGGCTGCGCAGTATAGTCCGTCCTATGTGCACACCTGAGTTGCGCACACATGGGCCATGCCGTCATGGTTGATTGGGCCTACGCGGCCATGAACAGAACTTAAGTCTAGCATAACATAGCCATGCACTATGTCACACTAGACTTGGGGGGCTTGTGGACGTATAGTCTGGAATGGGCCAGGCCCGGCAGACAGCGGCCCACTCTACGCCTAAACCCTATTCCATGCCCTATAAATATATGGCTGGGATTCCCTTCTTGAGGACAGAACACAACAGGTTACTCTAAACCTAATTCTTGTATGCTATATCGCATCAATACTAACTTGACCGTCGGAGGTGGATCCCGGGGCTACGGCCTCGGGTCCACTCCTGACGGGTTCTCTTTGTTGACAGGTCTACTCAGGGCTCGAGAAAACGAAGAACGGCCCAGGGAGAGTCGTTGGATCCAGCCCACGCCAGATTATGTATCAACATTCCTCGTACACATCTATTAGATTCGGTGGAAAGCTTTGACATGCAGAGAAATATAAGCCCACCTTTTTTCCATTCAAGGTGCTAACTGCAACCTGTCAAAATTTGGCAAGAGAACAACCTTTAATGAATTGAAAGATGCTACTATTTCTACTAAAATATAATGAGATTAATACGTACATAGCAGAACGTAAGAACTGAGCATCAACAAACAAGCAATGAGACAATATGTTGTATTATACGAATATGAACCAAATTTCATTTGAGATTGGTGCAAACACGAGCAAACAGTCAGGCAATGTGGTTCCAACAAAAATGCTTTTTACTTCTCGTGTATTAAATTCATTCAGATTTATATTTTCTGAATATAATGAAATTAAGGCCTACCCGAAGCTCGCAAAGAAAATGACAACTTGTAATCTTTTTTATCTGTAAATTCACTTTTTCTACTTGCTAAACTTCTCATTTCAATCTGAAAAAAGCCAAATACGCTCTACTTTGGAACAAGCAACTGATCACTCGACTACAAATAACATTCTAATGGATAACTTCATTTCCAGTCTGACTAGCTTGTCACTCTCGAAAGCTCAAAACCACGCTGATTGATCAACAAAATTATAACCAACTGAATTGCAGTTCTAATCAACATAATGCATTTCTTATTTTCAATAATTACACCTCTTCAACCCACACATAAATCAGCTTATCAACTTATTTATATTATTATTTACTTTTATGTCTGAAGTATTTAAAAAACAAGAAGCTAGTGGTAATTAAAGAGACTTAAAAAACAGTCTGTAAATTTGAAGTGGGAAAAAGTCCTTTCTTACTTCATGTCCAAAACTAACATATAAAAAAATGAAAACACATGCATACTAAAGACATAAGAGAGAAAAACAAAAACAACCTGATTCGATCTTCATCTATATTTCTAAGTACTCCTTATATAAAATGAAACATATACCTGATCACCGTTGTTACGAATGAGGTAGTTTCGTTCAGGAGTTGAAAGAAGTAATTGGACGTCAACATTTTCTTCCGCCATTGTTAGAGTGGTAGTATAGTAGTAGTGATCATACTGAAGAAAAATATGTCGAAGTGTTTTGGGTTTTTATAGGCGACTAGTATGTGCTTTCAGGAACGTAACTCGTCTTGTGCTTTCTTTAATTCTTTTCTTAATTCGGAAAGTCTTATAGTAGTAATAGTATTCATACGGCTTTTTTTTATTTTTATATTATATACCAACGCTACATAGCTTGTCGATGTTGTATTCATACGACTTTTTTTTATGTTAATCATCTGTCTCGGTCTTAATAGAAAATAATATTGGTATGTGCTATTTTACACATATTTTTGACCTTAGTTTAAGTGTTATAAAGACCAAAAACTAACGTGAAACGCCAAAGATATAGTGTTTTTGTGTTTGTGACTGTGCAGGAAAGGATATTGCATAAATGGCCTGAAAACCAACCAAAAAGCCCTAAACGAGCACGAGATTTGGAAAAGAGTTTCAAATTGAAGCCGAAGATGAAATTTGCTCAAGGAAAGCCCGTGATGTGGAATTTATTTCTTAAAGGCTCGAGAAAACGAAAGAGATGCTTAATCGAAGTTCAAAGCTAATTATCACAATAAGCTTCACAAATTCGAGCAAGAGATCACTTTTTACATCTTTGAAGACCTTTGGAAGAAACGTCAACACACTACCTCAAGTTACAAGGACTATAGTTTAATTTTCATAACGTTTAGTAGTGTTGTATGAAAGTTTATGTGTTACTTTCATGAACAATTAGAGTAAAGGGGGCTAGATGTAAAAAGGACTCCACCTTGGATCCTTTATATACCACCCTTAGCTTCATTTAGAAGCTAGTCTTTAGTCTTCATTTTCTTTTAAAATTTTATGTCATTTACTTTACTTGTCATTTATTTTATGCACTTTTAAATTTCATGTCGTAATTTACTTATTGTCATTTAATCTTTATTGTTTTAATCTTTACAAGTTCTTTCTTAATCTTTACAAGCTTTTATTATCTACTTTGTCACCTTTGCATGGTTTTGTTTGGTTGGAATTTATCCTAAATAAGCTAGGGCTTGTAACCCTTGTCGTGGCTTATTTAGCTTATGTTCTTGCTTATTCAATCCCTAAATCTTGTTTTTCATTAAATCTTTTGATATTTAACGTTTTGATTTAAGTTTTTAAGGCGTTATATTAATTTTACAAAAGTTAGGGCTTGTAATAAGTTTCGGCTTATTTAAGCTTATTTTGGCTTTTCTAGTTTTTCTAATTTGTTTTTCATAAAGTCTTAATAGTTTTTCAATCTTTTAAACATTTTTGTTCACGTTAAAATTAGGTCCTAAGTCATTTTTATGTTTTGCGAGTTTGTCTTTTGGGTATTAGCGAGTACTAGTGTTTATGTTGCGAGTATCATTTTTATGTATGAATTGCGAGTATGAAACATGATTCATTGCGAGTATGGTCCTTGAGCAGCTTGCGAGTATGGCTTCTATTTCAAGAATAGCGAGTATGCTATCTAATATTGGCGAGTATGTCTTGGCCAAAATCATAGCGAGTATGGTAGCTAACTTTTGCGAGTTTCATGCTGTTCTTGCGAGTATGGCTGCTTGTTTTCTTATTGCGAGTTTGTTCTAGTGTAAAATCTTTGCGAGTATTGTGTCCAAGTTCATTGCGAGTATGCTTTCTCATTGCGAGTTTGGATTTATAAACTGTCTTGCTAGTTTGTTTTTTAAAAAATTTTGCTAGTTTCATTTCTTCTTTGTTAGTTTGGTTCAACTTTTGCTAGTAACGTTTAGTTTGCTAGTTTCTCTTCCTTTGCTAGTTTCTTTAGCCGAGCTTGGCTTATTTACTTCATCGTAATTCGAGTGAAGTTTTCTTATATTATTTTCTAAACGTTACTCCGTCGAATTTTCTTTTAAACCTTTTAACTTAGTTTATTTTCTTTTAAACGTTTTCTTTTCTTTTCTTTCATTTACTAAAACTAAAACCCAAAAACATTTTACATTCTTATTTCATTTTTATTTCTTTCTTTCTTTTATTTCTTTTTACGATTATGATTTCTTTTCTTATTCATTTTTTAACACGTTTTACTTTTATTAAGTTTTAAATAAAGTTTCATAGTGTAACTAAAACACAAAATCTATCTTTTAACCCATTCACATCACATAACTCACGGTTTTGAACGACGAGATCCATTTCAACCCTCGTTGGGACTACGACCCGTGGTTTACAAGCTTCACCGCTTAGTTTACCTTGATCACATTTTTGGCGCCGCTGCCGGGGAGCGGTTGAATAGATTAAGTTGTTTGATCGTTCGAGACTTGTGATTTGAAGACCCTTCTTTTAGAAGTTAACGCTTTTTCTTAAAAACAAAAACAACAAAAAAATTTTAAAAACCTATAAAAACCAAAAATATTTTCTCTTTTCTTTTATAAACTTATAAAAACCAAAAAGATTTTCTTTTCTACTTTCTTTTTCACTTTGTTGTGTTTTGATTTGTATGATCACTCGTTCCAAGTCTAACTTGAACGAGTCGTCTTCTTCTTCCACAGTGCCAACTAACCGCAGTCGTCGTAGACGGAGGCAAAGAAACGTACCCGAGTTACGTGATCCTCCTACTCCCATCACCGAGATGGCCGACCAACGCACGATGCAGGAATTGCTCCAATGTCCTACCGAAGGATATGGAGATGCTATTGTTCTACCCCAAATCCTTTCTGAGAATTTTGAGCTTAAAACCGGTTTGATTCAACTTGTCACTTCTAATCAATTTCAAGGTTTTGAAAGGGACGATCCTCATGCCCACATCCGTTGGTTCAACAAGTTAACTTCAACCATGAAATTCAAAGATGTCCCTCATGAAGCTATTAAGCTAATGCTCTTTCCCTTTTCTCTAGAGGGGGCAGCCCGAGTTTGGCTCGAGAAAGAACCCCCTCGTTCCATTACCACTTGGGAAGAGCTTGTTTCAAAATTCGTTAATCATTTCTTTCCCCCATCCAAAACAACAAACCTAAAGAATGATATAACCAATTTTCAGCAACGTTTTGATGAAAGCTTTGGTGAGGCATGGGAACGTTTCAAGGATCTTCTTCGCAAGTGTCCTCACCATGGTTTCTCCGAATTGCACCAAATCGATACGTTCTATAACGCTTTGACTCAAAACGATCAAGATTCTTTGAACTCAGCCGCCGGTGGCAATATCTTGAATCGTACGCCACGGGATATTCTTACTATCATTGAAAACAAATCAAAGGTTCCGACTTCTCGTAACAAACCGAATGTTTCGAAAGCAACGTTGTTTAATCCTTCTTCTTCGACGTCATCGGCCCAACCATCGGAGATGGCCGAACTTACCGATGCTTTACGTTTGATGATGAAAGAGTTTAAGAACCAGAATCAGAAACCCGAGCCCGTTAAAGCTGTTAATGAAGTGTGTGTGATTTGTGGTGGTCCCCATCAGTATTATAATTGTCAAGCCACCGATGGCCAAATTGGTAATGCTGACGTTGCAGCTGCCAACTTTATTCAAAACCAAGGTTTTAGACCTAACAACCAAATGGGACCACCAGGATTTCCACCATTGCAAACTCATCAAAACCGTTACCCTCAAAATAACCAAGGTTATCAAAACCAAGGTTACAACCAAAACCGTGCAACAAGCTACAATCAAAACCAAGGTTATCAAAATTATCAAAGTTCTCCACCCCAACAAACTTTTAACCAACAACCACCACCAAGGTCAACGTCTCCTGAGCTCGCCAATTACATCAAAACCAATGACGTGAGCATGCGAGCAATGCAAAACCAAATCAACAACTTGAAGGTTGACTTTAAGAAGGAAATCGACGCGTCAATGTCTCAACAGACTAATGAGCTTAAGCAAATGATGAACGCTTTTATGCAAATGAATCAACCATCATCGTCGAGTTGTCTTCCAAGTAATACGATTCATAACCCACGTGGTGATTTGAAAGCGATTACGACTAGAAGTGGTGTGTCTTATGAAGGACCCACGGTTCCGACTACCTCGTCTTCTTTACCCCCTAAGGTGGTCGCCCGTGAGACCGAGGCGACAAAGGATAAGGAAATTCCTACTAACAATGGAAGGACCAAATACATCCAACCTCCGGTTGTCCAAAGTGAACCAAAGTTTAAAAGATCATTGCCTTATCCGGTTAACCCAAAGTTTCGTGAAAAAAATCACCAACAAATGAAAAAATTTCTTCAAATTTTTTAAGATATTCATTTCGACTTGAGTTTTGCGGATGCTTTGCTTTACATGCCTAAATTTGCTACAACTTTCAAAAGTTTAATGAGTAACAAAGAAAAATTGTTGGAGATTGCTAACGCGCCTTTGAATGAGAATTGCTCTGCGGTTGTCCTAAAGAAACTTCCCGAAAAACTTGAAGACCCCGGCAAATTTCTAATTCCTTGTGATTTCCCGGGAATGATTGAATGCCTAGCCTTGGCCGATCTTGGCGCGAGCATCAATCTTATGCCTTTGTCCGTTTGGAAAAGACTATCTCTTCCCGAACTAACTCCTACTCGAATGACTCTCGAGCTCGCGAACCGTTCAATCGCTCATGCAAAAGGTATCGCTGAAGATGTCATCGTGAAGGTTGGAAAGTTCTATTTCCCGGTTGATTTTGTTGTTTGTGATTTTGATGCCGATCCTCGAGTTCCTCTCATTCTTGGGAGAGGATTCTT
>LBNU01030532.1:23533-37334 GCA_014162995.1 Artemisia annua
GAATAAGGATGTATGTTGAAGATTTATGGATATCGAGCTTCAAGTGTCAAGTAAGGTTGGTCGTGCATACGTTACATGTGGATGATCCTAGATTGGACGCATGAATGCACGTCAACTTATGTCTATGTATTCCAAAGTCTTTGTATGTATCCAATATCCTTGATGTGGACCACATTTCTCTTGCAAACCTTCTTAAGAGAAGATCGATAACTACTTAGCGTTTGAATTTGGTATCTTTATCGGAACTAAAACTATGAAACGAGATGCTTATGAAGAAATTCATTTCTCTCACAAAAATAAAATAATGAGATACAAAAATAGGAAAATGGGAGCAAGCGGTACACGAGTAACTTCCATGAGTAGCGTTGGCATCTAATTTGTAATTAAACAATGATCCGTTTTTACGCTTAGTTTGGGGACTTGTGAAAAATCAGGGACGATGAATTTTATCCAATCGGTCACTTTTCTATGAATCGTGTTCTTGCTCTATGACCCTTAATCATTATTGCAAGATAATGAAAGTCAAGCACACCGTCATAAGCTAAAGTGAGTAGAATAAAGTAGCATATGGAATAAAATGGAAAACCGGGGCGTTTTAGGAAATAAATGGTTTCGTATCTCCTTTGAACGTTTTGCTACTTTTCAAAGTTAGTAAAGAGAGGTGTGAAATTATTTATCTTTAAAGCGTGACGTGATTACATTGCGTGAGGACACGCAAGACCTTAGTCTGGGGGATTTTGGTATGTGCTATTTTACACATATTTTTGACCTTAGTTTAAGTGTTATAAAGACCAAAAACTAACGTGAAACGCCAAAGATATAGTGTTTTTGTGTTTGTGACTGTGCAGGAAAGGATATTGCATAAATGGCCTGAAAACCAACCAAAAAGCCCTAAACGAGCACGAGATTTGGAAAAGAGTTTAAAATTGAAGCCGAAGATGAAATTTGCTCAAGGAAAGCCCGTGATGTGGAATTTATTTCTTAAAGGCTCGAGAAAACGAAAGAGATGCTTAATCGAAGTTCAAAGCTAATTATAAATAAAATAATGAGATACAAAAATAGGAAAATGGGAGTAGGCGGTACACGAGTAACTTCCATGAGTAGCGTTGGCATCTAACTTGTAATTAAACAATGATCCGTTTTTACGCTTAGTTTGGGGACTTGTGAAAAATCAGGGACGATGAATTTTATCCAATCGGTCACTTTTCTATGAATCGTGTTCTTACTCTATGACCCTTAATCGTTATCAAAAGATAATGAAAGTCAAGCACACCGTCATAAGCTAAAGTAGTGTAATATATAATATATATAGTCAAAAAAAAAAAAAAATGGAAAGTCGGGGCGTTTTAGGGAATAAATGATTTTGTATCTCCTTTGAACGTTTTGTTACTTTTCAAAGTTAGTAAAGAGGGGTGTGAAATTATTTATCTTTAAAGCGTGACGTGATTACATTGCGTGAGGACACACAATACCTTGGTCTGGGGGATTTTGGTATGTGCTATTTTACACATACTTTTGACCTTAGTTTAAGTGATTAAAAGACCAGAAACTAACGTTAAACGCCAAAGATATCTTGTTTTTGTATTTGTGATCGTGCAGGGAAGGATATTGCAAAAACATCATGAAAAGCAACCTAAAAGCCTAAAACGAGCACGAGATGTGGAAAAGTGTCAGAAAGCCGAGTCAACGATGAAATTTACTCAAGGAAAGCCCGTGATGTGGAATTTATTTCTTAAAGGCTCGAGAAAACGAAAGAGATGCTTAATCGAAGTTCAAAGCTAATTATCACAATAAGCTTCACAAATTCGAGCAAGAGAACACTTTTTACATCTTTGAAGACCTTTGGAAGAAACGTCAACACACTACCTCAAGTTACAAGGACTATAGTTTAATTTTCATAACGTTTAGTAGTGTTGTATGAAAGTTTATGTGTTAATTTCATGAACTAGAAAAGTAGAAGGGGCTTGATGTAAAAGGGACTCCACCTTGGATCCTTTAAATAGAAACCCCTTAGCTTCATAATGAAGCTAGTCTTCATTTTATTTTAGTCTTCATTTTTTGTTTTTAAGTTTTATTAGTGTAAGTTTTATATTAATGCATATTTATTTTTCATGTCTTAAAGCTTTTCTTTATCTTATTGTCTTATTGTCTTAATCTTTAATCTTTCTTGTCTAATCTTTACAAGTTTTTATTTTAATTTTGTTNTCGAATAATACATAAATAAGCTAGGGCTTGTAACCCAAGTCGTGGCTTATTTAGCTTGTTTATTAGCTTCTTTAGTTTTTTAACTTGTTTACACCAAGTCTTTATTAGTTTCTTCTAGTTCTAAATCTTTTGTCACGTTAAATAAGTCCAAGTACAATTTTCTTAGGGTTTAGCGAGTTGCAAGATTTGCTTAGCGAGTAGGAGATCTTATTCATAAAGTTTGCGAGTATGCTTCACAAGATAGCGAGTATGGATGTGATTGTATAGCGAGTATGCTTAGTTTTAGCGAGTATCAGTTGATGACTTGCGAGTATGGTCCAAATTTGTATAGCGAGTTTGGTCTTTTTGAAATTTAGCGAGTTGGGTTTTTTTTTCTGTTGGGTTTTGCGAGTATGGTTAGGTGTCTTAGCGAGTATTAGTTTTGTCTTGCGAGTATCAATCTGTTAGCGAGTTTGGAGCCCAAGTTCCAGCGAGTATGGTCCTTTTTATCTTATTAGCGAGTATGTTTTTTTAAAACCTAGCGAGTATCAATTTACAAATTTTAGCGAGTATTACTTATTTTTATTCCTAGCGAGTTTGGTTTAAGCTTTTCAAGTTTGGTTTTAGTTTATCAAGTCTTTGAGTCGTGTTTCGTTTTCTGGCTTTCATTCCTTATTTATATTACAAGTCGAGCTAGACTTTATTTTCACTTCATCGTTTATCGAGTGAAGTTTCTTTTAATCATTTTTTTTAACGTTATTCTGCCGAATTTTCTTTAAATCTTTTCAACTTAGTTTATTTTTCTTTTCACTTGTTTTATTTTCTTTTAAACATTTTCTTTTCTTTTCTTTTATTAATTAAATCTAAAAACCTAAAAACATTTTCCGTTCTTAATTTTCTTTTCTTTCTTTTATTTTGTTTAGCCTTTCTTTCTTTCTTTTATTTCTTTTATCGTTAATGTTTTCTTTTCTTGTTTATTTTTAGTTTTCTTAAACACGTTTTACTTTTATTAAGTCTTAAATAAAGTTTAGTAGCGTAATCAAAACACAAATCATCTTTAAACCTATTCACATCACATCACTCACGGTTTTGAACGACGAGATCCATTTCAACCCTCGTTGGGACTACGACCCGTGGTTTACAAGCTTCACCGCTTAGAATTCCGCGATCAAATATATTCTTGACTTTGTAAGAGACTGCATGCATTAAAAAGTTATCCTGCTATATCTAAAGTAGTTTGTCGCAAATTATTATTTCTATATTAACGAGACCGACACTAGTACAACCAAGACAATCGCCGGCGACTTTTTCGACCCTTTCCCGTCGTCATGACGTCGGGATAATACGCTCCCGTCGATATGATGACGGCCCCAATTTGTCGAGAATGCCTCGTCGGGAACAACTATCCCGTAGACAATGCCCGTTTACTAAGTGGGTCCCACATGGTTTTCCAGTCAAAGACTTTGGTGGTCCGACGTTATAATCCCGTCGACATGTCGACGGGATAATGATGTTAATTATTTAACTAATTAGCATTCGTTAATTATTTTTTAAATAATCCCGTCGACATGACGTCGGGATGTTTTCTTCAAAGTCAACATGGCTGGTCAACGATGTGTTATTATACCGACATCATGACGTCGGTATAATAAAATACATAAATAAATATAATGTTATTATACCGTCGACATGTCGACGGTATCATAAATTAAATTATTAAAATTAGTATTATGATACCGTTGACATGTCGACGGTGTCATATTGGTATGCTGCTAACAGCAAGATGCAAACCAGCAAAATTCCAGATTTTTTCCATAAAATTTTCCAGAAAAAATCTACCAAAACCTGTAACCAACCAGAACCTTTAACCAACCAATTTTAACATGTCCTAAACACATACAACTCGACATCGGCTAAAACACTTGCAATATCGCTAAACACCCTCAAAATGCATTAAAACATATAAAGTCTACAAAACGGGGTGTGATAATATCTAAACCTAGCTGCCATATCCACAAATGTTTCAATATCCGCGATGTTCAAGTCGCCAAAAGGTTAAACTACAAAATACTAACATAAGGGTCGCCAAAATATTGTTTCAAACATAAGTACAACACAAAAAAACCCAAGTTTGTACCTCACTACCTCTACATCCCCAAGTCACTCATCATGATCACTATAACCATCCTCATCGCCTCCGCCACTCCCGCTCCCTTCAGCTGAGTCACTACCTCCAGCGCCAGACCCACTGCCCGAGCCATCCACGTTTTGAGAACCCGCCTGACTAATATACTGCGACCATGCCGGGTTAGTCGAGACAAAATCGGTCAACAAAGCGAGCTGCGCCTTCATGACCTTACATTCTTTAACATCTTCCCGGTTCTTCTTCTCGGCCTCAGCAAGCTTCGCGGCCATCTCGGCCATTTCTGAAAATGAAATAATCGAAATTTAAAAACAGCTATTGCAATACATAATTTGAGTCATGAGTAATCTATAATTAATATATTATCACACTGTACATACCTGGAGGTGGAGGCTGGGTGTATGGTAACGGTGGCCTACTCATGCCGGGTAACACCCTACCTATGCCGGCTATGTGACCCCGCTGCTTGCCCTTCAGAACCATAGCAAGTATCTGCTCTTCTGTGTACGCCACCCCTTCAGGCGTATTCGCTCCCAGATCACGAAGCCGAACCATCTCTTCCTATTTAGTTGAAAAAATTTGAGAAAATTAATATATTAGTCGGGTTGATTACAAGATTATGTTTCAATAAATCATTAAAGTGCGTGTTTGAAAAAAAATACTTACATATTGAACCCGAGCCTCGTCCTGCAACCACACACCATCCTTGTCGCAGTGCGTGTCATAGAAGCTCTGGATGAGTGACGGGTACTGGTGGTCCTCGCTGTTCTGAAACTGTATATACACATGCATATATATATATAAGATGAAACAAATTAAAAATGACAAATCAAACACCATATATATTTTAATTAAACTTAAATACTTTTATAAAATTAAAATATATAATTAAAATTAATTACTTTTATAAAATTAAAAATTTTAATTAATATATAATTAAAATTAAATAATTTTATAAAAATAAAATGTGTCTTACATAGTCGTGGCGAATAGCAGCCAATGACTTGGAACCGTGGCGGCTGTACACCTTGTTCTTCTTTCAGTTCTCTTTGTTCACAGCAACTCGCTTGAGGTTCTTCTCTTTCATGTAAAACTTTACATGCTCCTCCCACACAGACGGCTCAACGTTCGGAGGAGGGTTTCTACGTATCACGTCCACAGCAGCAGGCCCACCCTTACTCGTAAAGTAATCCCTCTTCATGTCATGCTTATTGTCCGAGTAGCGCTTGGACAGATATGCATTGATGCCTTTCTTGATGTTTTCCCAATCTGGACTGCGGGCGTGGCGCTCCAAGTTAAAGAATTGCTGCAATCAAATATAGTTAATATTAATTAATATAGAGATATAAATAAATAAACAAATTTAAATAAATGTACATATTCAAATAATTAAATATAGAGATATAATTAAAAGGAAAATAAAATAACTGACCCCGAGTCGGTTTATGACCGCAACCCTCTTCTCTTCCTCAATCTCGTACCATGCGCGGTTAGGCCCGACGTGAGTGTACGTCTTCTGATCTACAGTCTCGAACTCGATCGAATGCGGGCCCAACTTTTCCACAGCTTTCCTGAGTGCTACGTTCTTCGAGGCTTGACGGCTCAGTGGCCTGCCGCCATCCCGACCTCCACCCCTGCCTCCACCTCTCGCCCTACCTCCTCGTCGAGGTCGTCCACCTAATCCTACAATTGAAGTGAGTGAAAATGTCATAAAATAACAAGTAACAAAATTCAAATGATCAAGCTTAAAGAATAAACACAGCTTGATTAATGGTGTGTAAGTCGGTGCGTCCAGGTATTGTTGAAGTCCATTAGGAAGTAACCGTTGCATCATTATATGACAGTCATGCGACTTCATGCCCGTTATATTGTTATCATCTTTGGTCACTTTCGACTTGAACTTGGATCCGAACCCATCTAGTAGTTTAATTGTTTTGATGTATTGACAGAACAGTTTTCTTTTATCGGGTGTGAGGGAGTACATAGCATGAGGCTTCGAGCACTTCCCGTTTTGTTTGTTTCCGAGCTACAACTCCCGTCGAATGCCCAAAGCTTGCAAATCTTGTCTTGCCTTAGCGGTGTCTTTAGATTTGTCATTCATTAACAAAGTGTTCAAGATACTCTCCAACACATTTTTTTCTATATGCATGACATCTAAATTGTGTGGTAGTGAAAGAAAAGACCAATATTCAAGCTCGTAGAAAATAGACCGTTTAGTCCAGTTCAGTTCGGTTGTATGATTACGTTTTATCTTCCCACCCCCATAATCTGGATGTTTCCCTGGCACACGTGTGGGCAATTGTGAAAGTTGAGTCAAGATAATATCCCGAGTATCTTTTTTAGGAGGATCTGTATTATCGGGTTCACCATTGAATGTACGGTCCTTCCTCCATTTATGGGTTTTTTTTAAGAATTTTCTATGACCAACATAAGCTGTTTTGCTTTGAACACGCATAGCCGGAGTGTCCACTTTGCATGTAGGGCATGCGTAGTAACCTTGCCCACTCCAACCAGACAAACTACTTCGAGCAGGAAATCATTAATGGTCCATAAAAGCATCGCTATGGTATGGTTATACACGAGATGTTAAACGGATGAGTCGAGATGCTATGGTTATACACGAGATGTTAAACGGATGAATCGAGATGCTATGGTTATACAAGAGATTTTGCCACCAAAACACATCCCACCAAATTTTCCCACCAAAACACATCCCACCAAATTTTCCCACCAAAATCTTGGCGCCAGAATTTTCCACCCAAATTGTCCCACCAGATCTGCTCTTATATACACTCTATCCTAACTAATATAAACACACAAACACACACTCATCTCACTATCTCTCTCTCTCTCTCTAGCAGTTTCCGGCCGCCGGAATCTTTTTCTGGCCACCACCTTTTATCATCTCAACTTGTAGATCGGGCCACCCCTATCCACCAATCACAACCACTCAACCTCACAACCACAAACACACACTGTTATCATGGTGAAGATGGCGGAATTTGAAGCTTTTCCTTGTCCTTATAGACAAGGAGACGTAATTCTGCGAGAATCGCATAAACCTTACTCCCGTGGTAAACTATACTATGCGTGTCCTTTATCAAAGGTGAATAATTACATAATTTTTTCTGTATTATCTTAATAATTTGGTTAGTTGTTAAAAATAATAATTTTTACTCTTTAACAGGGTTGGACAAAGGAGTATGGATGCAACTTTTTTTATGGAAGGATGAACGACTCGCCAAAATGACCGGTTATCTTGGAGCTTCCACGCCTCCAACTTATTCCGCCGGACCATCCATGCCTCCAACTCGTTACACTGCAGGACCTTCAACATCGAGTCTTGGAAATACAGAGTGCTCAAACTGCATCAGCCTTCGTCACCAGATAATGGTACTCAATAAGATGCTAGAAGTGTATATGCATCCCAACAACCATACAGCAGAATCAGTTGCCTTATTTCACGACCTTTATAATGACATGGTAAGCGACATGGGAAATCTTCGTATATAGTGTTGTTGTTGTTGTTGCTGTTATTGTTGTTGTTGTTGTTTGTGTTATTGTTGTTTCTGCTGTTGATGTTGTTTGTTGTTTTGTGTTATTGTTGTTGTTTAATAAAATGTTATTGTTATTCACAAAGAATGGAACATAAGGAACAATATCACAACTAACAAACATGAAGGCAAACCGTTTATTTAAAACACACAAGAGTTCTCAACCACATTCATTTCTTACAGACTCAAACGAAATAACTTGACAAGCAAACGAAACAGATCAAACGAAAACAACTCCAACTAAACAACTCGACAACCAAACGAAACAACTCAAACTAAAAAACTCGACAACCAAACGAAACAGGCGGCAACCAAACAACCCGTTTATTTTTTTTTGCGGCTACCTCCCGCTTTGCTTGAACTCGCACCATCTTTTCCCTTCCTTGCTTTCATTTCCTTGAGATGTGCAAACTTAGCTTCCAGATCTGTTACTCTGTTTTCCAGATTATCAATTTCGGTGTCGAGGTCAAACCTGCTTTCAGCTTCATCGTCACCTCCAACAGCAGCAGGTTGAGCTTCAGCAGCATCTTGCTCTTCCAAATACTCTCTATAGTACGGCTTTCTCCTCAACCATTCCAGAATCTTGTCTCTCTGCCACACTGCACAGTTCGCATAAGAACCATATTCATCAAAAATTCCAACGCCCCAATGATTTATAATTTCATTATACAGGAGCTCGTGTGACAAAGCCTTTGACCATTCCTGTTTTGGCGTTAAACCATCCATTGTTATGCGTGTTTTGTGAGAATTGACAAATGGTTTTGTGAGAATTTATGTGTAAAATGAGACGGGAAATGATTCGGTATATATAAGTTAAAATATTGGTGGGGCAAAGGAAAAAATTGGCGGGAAAATATTACCGTCGACATGTCGACGGGAACAAAAGGCGGAAAAAAATCCCGCCTCTTTATTATCCAGTATTCGCATAAATTTTTTGGCTAACATGTCGACGGGATTATAAGAGTAAACACAGTGATTATCGCTAATAAAGCGCTAATTATAGTATTATTCGTTATTAATATTATCCCGTGGACATGTCGACGGCATTATATTGGCGGGACAAATTCGCGCCCGAGTTTTGGCAATTATTGAGGTCGGAAAGTTTGACCAATACGATCCCGTCGACATGTCGACGGGATCATATTGATCCGAAAAATTCAACGCGTTTGGCCTCGATCAAGCCTTTTTTTGTCGTTTTCTTCATTGTCCCGACGACAAAATGTCGACGGGACCGTTTCGTCGCCCGTTCTCCCGATTCTTGTAGTGCGACCGCGTGATGGGTTTCTTTCTTTAAACTTTTTCATAATTCCGAAGTCTTATTATAATCTTTTATATAATAAACGAATTACATCATTTCGGAGTGTTTTTGCAAAACCTTTCTCATTGAAAAAAAAAATTAGACCAATAGCAGAGCTCGATTTTGCCACGTAGGCGAAATCGAGCTATATGATTGGTCAATAGAAAGTCAAAATTAAATTGATTTTGGTCAAACTTAATAAATTTGGTTGAGAAATTTGGTTAAGAAAAAAAAATGCATAAAAATATAAGTGTCAAATTTATGAAAACAAAAACTTCAAAAAAGAGGAAGTAATTAATAAAACTTTAGTGGTTGAATTTTAAATAAATTATATAGAGCTAAGTGTAAAATTACAAGTTTCGATGTTTTTTAATAACTTTAGAAAAAACACAAATAACCCCTTACACTTTATACCCCTTATACTTTATAATATTAACTTTGTTTAAAATTACATGAGTATTAGTATTAGTTTTTAAACTTTCATACATTAAAATTACAAAATTTGGTAAATATGTGAATTAGTTTTAATATTGTTAGTTTTAGACTTTCATCCATTAGAATAATCTTTTAAATAAGGACTCGTGTTATTCTATTTAAAAGATTAATTTATGCATACACGGGTTTGAATATTAAATACGGCTAAATTATTAGTAACGGGAATATAAATATAAAATGGTAAGCACGAGTTATTGTGATATGAAAATAAATATGCGCGATTCTACTTATAACAACGACTCATGAAATTGTTATTTAAAATTTATATATGAATATCCATAAAAACATTTTTAAAGCTTTACTGAGCATATTTTAACTTTATTAACGCTCATTATGTGCTACTAAACCCACACATTTTATACAACATGATATCAATAGTTAAAGTTAAACAATAACAATTGTTATTTAAAATTTATATATGAATATCCATAAAAACATTTTAAAAACTTTACAGAGCATATTTTAACTTTATTAACGCTCATTATGTGCTACTAAACTCACACATTTTATACAACATGATATCAATAGTTAAAGTTAAACAATAACATCAACATCAACCTCAACATGTCTGTCAGTTAAAAAGTTATACAAAGCTAATTTACTCATTTTGACAAATGATATGCTCTATTAGGCTGCACCTTCTACTTTTTAGTACTTTAGCAGAAAGTGTATTGTGCGCGTTGTAAAGTCCAAAAGAAATGAAGAAAAAAAAGTATACGTTTTGTGCCAATGGTTTGAGTATTAGCTGATTGATGTTTCTTTCAGGATGTTTTATATACCAGTTGGTCCTTATGCATTGTTTATTCGAATTTGACACATTAAGAGACTGGGAATACAAGTTCATCACCAAGTATGCTAAAGTAGGAACCATAAAAACCCCCGAAACTACACCTGATGCATCAACTACGGATTTACTTTGAAGGTTACTTAGAACATATATTTGATATAATAATTTGCTTATATGGTATATGTGTTTATTGAATTTTAAAATCAAGTTGTCTCTTGAATTTTCATATACTTAAACGGCTAACTCACATAATGCCAAGTTAACGTTATATAAATGCCTTTGTCTCATGCACTGATATGTGTTGCATTAACCTTATTCCAAAGTTGCAACAAAAAAAATGTCACACGTATTTGATGAGTTAATTGCTTTTGAATTTGTTGTAATATAGAATAATGATGATCTAGAAAGAGATGTAACTAATATGTCTCATTCACTTGAAAATCTGTTGCGAAAAGAATGAGCGGGTTTACTAAAGTAGAACTTGCTTAAGTTATTGAAGTTTGGGACTGTTATTTTCTACTAATTATAGTAAGATTTTAAAAGCTTTTGGGACCGTCTTAAGGGCATCCACTATGGTGGTTTATGAAAAGGTTTATAAAATTATGAAGAGGTCTAAAAACTTGTAAACCATAGCGAAAATCGATTTCATGCTTATGTGTCATGAAGAGGTCTAGGATATTGGACCTTTTCATAATTTAATGCATTTAAATTATGTGAGATGTTGATAAAACTTAAAAAGGTTTATACATAGTGGGAATAGATTTATAAAACAAAAATGTTTATAAATTAATGTCATAACACAATTATAAACCTTTACAAAGGTTTACCATAGTGGATGCCCTAATAGTTAGATTCGTGGTGATTAGGATTGTTTTAATGGCTGTCTTAATAGTTATTAAAGGGTTTTTATGACTGTTTTAATTGCAGAATTCAAGGTGTTTCGGACTGTTTTTAATAGCTGAATTAATGGGTGCATGAAACTGCCTTGATAGCTGAATTCAAGGGTGTTTGAGACTATTTCAATTGCTAATTTTAGGGGTGTTTGGAACTTAATAATAGCCGAATACAGGGGTGTTTTTAATAGGCATTGTTATTGCAAAATAAATTTGACTTATACTAAATTAATAGATGTAAAGTTCAAAATATTTTAAGACAATATCTTCGGTATTAAATACATGATAAAATTTTTATGTCAAAACTCCGTGCGTGCACGGGTATTATAACTAGTAGTTTTAAAAAGCAATAGTTGGTCGAAAGCAAACTTATTGTCACATCTAACGACATCTTCTATGATAAACTTATAAAGGTTTATACATTCAAAACTCCAATTTATAAACCTCCTTTTCAAATTATAAACTTATGTTCACTAGGAAGGGGCTTTCAGATTTTGATTAGGTCATAAGAGAGAAGGCTACTTCGTTTTTCTTCACCAATTTCCCGGAACTTTGGGGTTTAGTAGCACTAAGAAGGATGTATAACCGATATGGCAAAGTGGTCGACGTGTACATTGCCTTCAAAAGAAGTACAAGAGACACAAGGTTGAGATTTATGAAATTCATCAATATAGGGGATATAGGGAGTTTCGAAAGACGTCTCAAAGGGATCCTGATTGGAACTTCAAAACTGGTGATAAACAGCGCTAACTTCATCAAGGTTGGGGGTATGGGTGTTCCGGCTTCAGATTTCCATACGTTTAATTCTGGTGGCCAACATAATCCGAAGGTGTCGGAACATCCCTCTAGTATGTCATTTAAAAAGGTGGTTTTGAGTCCTAATGGTCACACGAAAACACATGTTAAGACAATATCAATTGAAGAAAACGCCTATCTCCGATCAAAGATTGAATGCTGCTGGATCGGGGAGACTAAAACCTTCCAAGTGCTCTAGAACGCTTGGTCTATCTTGGAGAATAATGATCTCGATCATTGTTAAATCAGATATCTTGGAGGTCTTTCGTTCATTTTTTAATAGAGCTCAAAGATGTTGCTGTAAAAATCCTGGAAGAAAATAAACTGGTTGCAGCAATGGTTTGATAACATCAAACTTTGGGTGGNATGGATCTTACACTTTTATAAAGATGTTTGGCGAATTAGTTGGATATGAAGCATATTAAAGTAAAAGCGCATAAAAGTACATCATATTTTTCGT
The DNA here is from genome assembly GCA_014162995.1 of Artemisia annua. Lineage (NCBI taxonomy): Eukaryota > Viridiplantae > Streptophyta > Magnoliopsida > Asterales > Asteraceae > Artemisia > Artemisia annua. The sequence goes on from LBNU01030532.1 coordinate 36,142, forward strand.
TTTTGTGTTATAACCTAAAAGTATATTTTGAAAAGTATATAAGTAATTTGACTAAATATAAGCCCTAATAGGCCCGTTTCAACTAGCTTAGGTTTATGGGACATATGACTTATTAAAAGCTTTCATAAGCCTGTGTGACAAACAAATCTTATTTTATAAGCTAGCTTATTTTAAAAGCCAGAAACCCAGTAAACCCCTGTAAGTCCACGCCAAACACAACCTTAATGTAGATGACACATTTTTTTTTTCTCTTTTTCTTCATTTTTATCACATTAGGTATAATTTAAATTAATGACAAAATAGATGTATAAGTTTAGGCAAAAAAATAAGATGAGTGATTAATGATAACCTTAAATTTGAAGTTTTAAAAAAAAACAAAACACCTCTTAATTTGTTAGCATTGTATTTTTATATTATGAAGTGTCGGTCATTATATTCTTGAATCATGTAATAGGTTGCGTTAGAAAGTATTTTAAGAAGTTATATGTTCAATATTCAATAACTAGAAAGTCGAAGGGCCAAATATGTATAAGATAGAAAGCCCTAGACTTCACACCTATATATACTATTGTATAACCTCACTTTGAGGTTTGGTTGATCATTTGGTAATAATATTGTTCTTATTTCACACACATGATCCTCCCATCTCTCTCTCTCTACATCTCTCTTTCTCTCTCTAAGATTTGATGAATAAGGTCGTGATTTAGGTTGTATACATGGTCTTACAAGTGGTATCAATCGCCAAGGGATAGATTTAGGTTGTTTTAGATTAAGTTTTGTATTGGTTTGGGTCGTTTGGTATTTTTTTGGGTCGTTTGGATTCTTTTTCACTCGTTAAGTTTCTAGGTTACTTTGATTTGATTAAGGTTTAATGTTTTAAGGTGGTTTGAAGGTATTAGCTTGGTTAGGATTGATCTCTACACTTTTCTATTTCTCTCTTGAATCAAACTAACCACAATACCATATATGTTGTGCTAATTAGAATATCTTACAATTGGTATCAAGAGCCAAGGTTTCATCTTAGGGACTAGGCATACTCATATCTTTAGTTGGTTTAGTGGTTTTTTTTTGTTCGACTTGTTTCCCTCATTTGATCTTGTTTGTGATTTGATTCGTTATTAGTTGGTACTTTAGTGATTATGTTTGTCACAATATCTTGGTTTGGTGATTGGTTTGGTAGTTATTAGTGTTTA
>LBNU01030532.1:57828-75367 GCA_014162995.1 Artemisia annua
AACGAAAAAAAAAATTGTTGAAAATATATCAAATCTATAGAAAGATAATTAAATGCTCGTCGTAACCGTATATTTTTTTTCGCTTAACGATTAACGGTTTGAAAAATATTAATATTTGAAAAAAAATGATGAAAGTGGGTTTTTTAAATTGCTAGGATTAATCTCATCCATTGGATCAAATAAACATGGAGAGAAGATGGAGGGTGGAGATTAGTCCGTTGGTATGTAAAAAAAGTTTGGTCATCTTAATTCATACATTTAATGGCAACAAAGTGCATGTATTTTATATCTCGTTATATACATATACAAGTATAACTAATTAAAGTTGAAACATTTAAGTTCAAGTATTTGCCGTCGCAATGTGCGAGTAACCAGCCTTAGAATTAGATTAGGGTAGTGTACTTTTTAGAAAGGAAAGAATAAGAGGGCAAAGCGAAACTTAATTTCACCATTTTGGGAGCCGCCATGGAAATGGTTGAACGATGTTGGGAAAATTTAGTGCAATTGAGGGATTGATTTTTCCCACACCTGGTAATGGGTTTGGAGTACGGAGGTACACCATTTGGTCCATGAACCCACCCTGACCAATTGTGGGTTATGCTAGTGGGGATGCTTGCTGGAATCTTTGCTGCTAGCTACTACTGGGCTACTGGACTCTGCTTGCTTATTTGGATCCTGCTGACAGTGGGACTCTGCTGCTAGTATGAATTTGACCTCTGCTGGCTAGCGGAATAAAAGACTTCCTGCTGCTGGGATTCCACTGCTAGTGTCTAATATTTACCCACTTGCTAGTGGTAATATGTTTCCACTGATAACCACTGCGGATTCCTACGTATTATGGAAAGTCATTATGATATAATTAATGGGGCCGTTAATTATACATATTCCCATGGGCCTTTTAGGGTTTTGGAGTAAAAACTTCTTTATTATTAAATAGAGGTCATAACCATTCTGCATGAGGACGATCAAACAAAATAACCTAAATTTACTGAATACGATTACGGTTCCTTGATTTTTGCTAAAACAAGAAACATCACCTGGGGTCTTATCCCATGGAGATATTCGTGTAACCCATGCATAGGGTCAGAATAGTTTCTATTGGAAAGTGGATACCACGATTTCAAGTGAATATCCGTACTCATTGATTATCTTAATTTGAACCTATATTCTGGTGAACATATGAATTTCACCAATACAACCAATCAATTTTTCATTAGGAAATCTATATGTGATTATTCAATGGACTGCTGTTATGATGGACATTATGGGTCTCTAATCTTCCAAGCGTGTAATAAGTTTTGAAGTGTTGATTTCAGAAGGATGGCAGAAAGAAGATGCAGTTCTTGCTGACAGGCATTGGAATGTGGTGCTTCTCCACTTCTAACTATTCCTGAAGATTATGGGGGATGATGGCTACCCATGGAACAGATTGGAGAGCAAGAAGGCAAGTGGAGCAATGATGGGACTATGTTTGCAGAGGTTTAATCCTCAATGTTATGTCTGGATTCACTCTTGATATTTATTCAGGAATGGTTGAGTCTTCTAAAGACAACTAGGGATTTCCTTGGAAGCCAAGTATTATGGCTGAGGATGCATCAAGTAAGAAGTCCTTGTTAAGTATTTAACCAATTACAAAATGGTTGATTCTAGGGACCTGTCATGGGAACAATTCAATGAACTTTCTTAGTATTACCTTGGTCGAATTCCATCCACACCACAAGATGAACATGGATTGAGGCTACTTTCAGGTCTCTTTGTATCATCGATAAACTACCTCCTCTTGGAAAGATTTCAAGCATATGCTTAAGCATAAGGAAGGAGGAGTTAACTCTGTTTGAGTTGGGGCAGGTCACTTGGCATTGAGGAATTCACCTCAATGCACAAGGACCTATTGACAAAGCCAAAGAGTAGCCAATGGCTCTGGTCCATCAAGTTGTCCCAGATGTGGTGGAGCATAAAACTCCTCCAGGGAACAATGGACAACAAGGGCAAGCGATAAACATTTCATGATAAACACCCAGAAGGATGATCTTAAACAAGAAATCTAAAGTACTTGTTGGAAGTGTGGGAAACCTGGTGACACTTCAGAAAGGATTCAAAGGGGTGGTAAAGTTGGAAACAAATCCAATGGGATTCAGGCCAACAAGTGGATTCTGAGATGGTAAAAACCAATTCCCTGAAAGGTCACGAATATTATTTAATAAGTCTTTTGAGATTTATTATGTTACATTAATATCTGATAACTTATTTTGTGCAGGATTTGATGATGTGGCTTGGTGGGGTTGCACTCTTATGAGCTTTTACCAATTCATGTGTGTAAAGATACGAAGCTGGTTCAAAGGGGACTTATGAGTCAATGAAATTGGATGGTTCCTCACCCGCCAACTGAGTCAACTGGGCCCTGGTGCATGGAAAAGGATGTGTTGATTTGAAGTTTTAGTTTCTTGGAAAAGATTGTTTTCTTTGTTTAATTGTTTTACATGTTCCTGATATTTAGGAAAGGAATTTGCGTTTTCTAGTAGGTGTTTTGAATTAATGTGGTTTATTAAAACAAGTAATTGAATCTGATAAAGTATGTTTTGTCTAAAACATTGTGTGTTTTATGGGTTGTTTGGGCTATTTTGCTGCAATCAAATGTTTCATCCCCCCCCCCCCCCCCCCCCTGGCTTAAAATATTGTTCATGATAATGTTAATTCTGCTTTTATGTCAACACTAAATTGAATGATTTTCAAATTTAGGTGGTTGACATCAAAAGCAGAATTAACCTATTATCATGAACACATATTTAAGCCCTGAAACATTTGGATGTGCACAAATAGCCAAAACCATAACAACACCCATGTTTTAGGACAAAAAATCATTTACTTATCAGATTTTCCAAATTACTTGTTTATAACCACAGATTATTTCAAAACACTACTAAGAACCAAATCTTTCTAATATTCAGGACATGGTAAAACATTTAAACAAAGAAACAATCTTTCCAGGGAACTTAAACTTCCAAATCCACCCACACATCCTTTTCCATGCCACCAGGGCAGTTTGATCAGTTTCCCATATGAAGAATAGGGGACCATCATTCATTTGGGGACTCATAAGTCTTGAACCAGGCTTTCTATCTTTAACCACACATTTTTTGGGGGAAATTGCTAGCTCTAGAGTCAATCCCCACCAAGGCAACCATCATTATCATCCTGCCACCCGAAAAATTAAGTTTCAAGATATATATGTAACATAAATAAATTCTCAAAAGACTTATTATAAATATATTCTGAGCCTTTCAAGAGAATTGGTTTACCCATTCTCAGGATCCCACCCTTGTGCCTGATCCCATTGGATTTCGTTTTCCAACTTACCACCCTTGCAATCCTTTCTGGGAAGTTGTCCCCAGGGTTTCCCACCCACTCCAACAAGTTAACTTTAGGATTTCTTGTTAAGATTTCATCTTTTTGTTATCATTGATTTTATACGCTTTTCCCTTGTTGGTCATTGGTTTCCTGGAGGAGTTGTTATGCTTCCCCCACATTCGACAAACCTGGATGGACCGAGTAGCATTGCTACCTTCTTTTGGCTTGTCCAAATGTCTTGTGCCTTGAGTGATTCCTCAATGCGCAAGTGACTGCCCAACTCAATCAGAGTTAACTACCTCCCTTACTTTATGCCTTAGAGCATATGTTGAAATCTTCCAAGAAGGAGGGTTCAGTTATCCGATTATACAGGAGACTGAAATAGGCCTCATCCCCATGTTTCATTTCTGTGTTGTGTGAATCGACCAAGACTACTAAGAAGGTTTCCATTGTATTGTTCCCATGCAGTCTGAGGAATCAAACCCATTTGTGTAATTGTTTAAAATTACCTTACAAGGATACTTCTTACTTGGATTGCATCCCAGCCATATACCTTGGCTTCCAAGGGAATCCCATAGTTCTTTTAGAAGACTCCAACATTCTGATTAAATATCAAAGAGTGAGATCAGGGACATACCATTGAGATTTAAAACCTCTTGCCAAACATTAGTCATCATTTTCTCGCCAAACTTGCTTTCTTGCTACTCATCTGTGTTCCATGGTAGCATTTCATCCCCATAACTTCAGGAATAGTTAGAAGGTGAGAACAGGCACACATTCATGGCTCTTTGTCAGCAAGGAACTGCTCTTCTTTCTGCCATCTTCTGAAAATACAACACCTTCCAAACTTTTTCCAGCTTGGAAAAGTTAGGCAAGCCATATGTCTCATAACTAGCACTCCATTTGATTAATCACTAATATTTCTATTGATTGTGGTGTTTTTGGTGAATTCTTAGGTCCCAGATTTAGGGTATAAGATAATTCAATGAGTACCGGATATTCACTTGAAATCGTGGTATCACTTTCCAATTAGAAACTATTCGAAAGACCCTTATGCATTGGGTACCACGAATATTCTCTTATGGGAAAGACCAGGTGATGTTCTTGTTTTTATGGACACAAAATCAAGAAACCTAATCGTATCAAGTATTTAGGGTTTTTTTTGATCGTTGCCTTCCATGCATGTAATGTTATGGGACCTTCTTCTTATTATAATAGAGTTTACTCAATAAATCCCTTAAGCCGCATGGGGGAATTATTGTTATAATTTAATCGGCCCGCCATTAATTAATTCATAATACTTTCCATAATTATAGTGTTAGGAATTCAGTGGTTTAATCAGTGGAAAATCAATTATTACCCACTATGCTTAGGGTATATTAACACTAGGCCATGTGGATTTTATTATTCTTTTTAGTTGCAGAGGCTTATCTGCTAGCAGCAGTAGGTCATATATTCTGATTACTTAGGGCAGCAGAAATGTCCCACTGTCGACAGCAGGGAATACCACTTAGCAGCAGGGGGTCAGTAGCAGGAGTTAGCTAGCAGCAGATTTCAGCAGCATCCCACTAGCATAACCACAATTGAAGTCAGGGTGTCTCATGGACCAAATGGTGTTACACTCCGGTTACCTCCAAAAAACCCATTACCCAGGTGTGAAACTCATCCCTCAATTGCACTAAATTTTCCAAACATCGTTCAACCATTTCCATGGCGGCTCCCAATGGTGAAATTACGGTTTCGCTTTTTGCCTCTATCTTTCTCTTTTACTAAAAGTACACTACCCTATCCTACATTATAACGGGCATGGTTACTCTTGCACCCCATTGCGACGGGCAAATACTGTTGCACTTAAATGTTTCAACTTTAATTTAGTTATTATTACTTGTATATGTATATAACGAGATATAAAATACATGCACTTTGTTGCCATTAAATGTATGAATTAAGATGACCAAACTTTTTTTACATACCAACGGACTAATCTCCACCCTCCATCTTCTCTCCATGTTTATTTGATCCAATGGATGAGATTAATCCTAGCAATTTAAAAAACCCACTTTCATCATTTTTTTTCAAATATTAATATTTTTCAAACCGTTAATCGTTAAGCGAAAAAAAATATACGGTTACGACGAGCATTTAATTATCTTTCTATAGATTTGATATATTTTCAACAATTTTTTTTTTCGTTTTTTTCACGTTTTTTTTCGTGGCCGAAAAAATCATATGAAAAAAAACGTGAAAAAAAAGATTTTTTTTTTGTTTCGAAAGTATATCAAAGTGTCCGTCTATAGAAAGATAATAAAATGCTCGTCGCGATGGTGTAATTATTTTCGCTTAATAATTAACGGTTTAAGAGATATTTAAATTATAAAAATGGGTGAAATATTAAAATGCTTTTAATCTCAACTATTAATTTCTTTTTAGATGGATGATGGGGATGAGTCCCTTGGTAAATAAGATAAGTTTGGTATTTAATATAACTCTCCTTTAAATGTATTGTGTGGTGGTTTATTATTTGGTCATTTAAATCGTTTAATTACTTATTTTATTTTCATAAAAATATAAGATATTACATATGTATGTATAATTTGATTGTATGCGTTTTTATATAATTAAATTGTATAATGCAGTTTACTATCTATATCATTCAAACATTTGTAATTATTTTGTTACACTCCAAAACTTGTTTTGAGTATTTTATTACTAGAGTGTTATTGTAATAGTTTGACTATGATATTAAAATGTTGTTGGACTTTTTATAATAGGATAATTGTTTGAAAATGTAACAAACTTGCCACGTTTTACAATGTTGTGTATGTTGTTTTTAATTTTATTAAATTATGCGATTAATTGACTATTCAGCCTATTGTGTGCATGGTTTGTGATTTCCCGTTTCTTTTGCTGACGTGGCATGTTTGACTAACGTTGACCCGTGTATTTTGAGCCTGGGCCCACAAGCAACGGTTATAAATCTTATTTTTTAATTTAACCATTTTCTCAATTTTTCTCTCACTAAATTTAATCCCTACCTCCCCCATTGTAAAAACACCACGACCTACCACCATGGCTGAATAAGCGCCTGGCACTCCTCTTGTAATTGGGCAGTACGTTCGTACCTTTTGTAAATGTGGTCATCGTTTGACTGTGAAAACGGCATGGACACAAGAGAATCCAAGAAAGAGGTTATTGCTTGCCCCGATTATGTAAGCCCTAATTTTTTAATTGAGTTTATTTTTTTGTTATCATTATTCTTGTATAATGATGCGTGGGTTTTGCAACCTTTGCACTTAGGTTTTACCTCTCAAGGGATCTTGAGAAGCTTACAACCCCCACCAGGCAGTGTACCTGACCGATGTAGTATAGTGAAGTGGCAAGTACCGGGGGATTGATCGTTCTCTCGGGGAATAGTGTCGTTAGGCTTGAAAAGCTACTCTAATTAGGTCTAAGGGTTGAGGGATGATTCTTTTTGTATTTTTATATTTTATGAAAGCAAGTAAAAATCTCGATTTTTGGAAGAGTGCGCGGAATTAGTTGCTAGTCAGCTTAGTTCTTTGATGAAAAACTGGATTTTTAACTATTGAAATTGTGCTTTGATTATCAATCTAGATTTTGGTATTCATAAAATTATACCCATAATCAAGCATCTGATTCTGAATCCAAAGCACTTGTCCACAACAATTGGCAGCAGCAACATACTCTGCTTTAGTAGATGAGGTAGCCACAATGGTTTGTTTCTTGCATTGCTAAGAAATTAACCTCCTCCCTAAAAATTGACAACCTCTAGTGGTGGACTTTCTATCTAGATGTCATCCACATATACTTGAACAAGAATGACATCTCTTGAATCTTTCTTAATGAAAAGAGTCTTATCAATTGCACCTCTTCAATAACCATGTTCCAAGAGAAAGTTTGACAATCTTGCATACCAGGCCCTTGGTGCTTGATGGAGACCATAGAGAGCTTTCACACCTTATACACCTTCTTGGGATTTTGAGAGTCTTCAAATCCTTTTGGTTGTGTCACATACACTTCCTCCTCAATCTTACCATAGAGAAAGGCACTCTTCACATCCATTTGATAGACCACAAATACCATATATGAAGCAAATGCCAAAAATAGCCTTATTGCCTCAACCCTTACAACTGGTGCAAACACTTCATCATAGTCAATTCCTTCCTCTTGTCTTAAACCCTGAGCCACCAACCTTGCTTTGTTTCTAACCACAATCCCCCTTGCATCCCTTTTATTCTTGAGGATCCATTTAGTTCCAATTGCATATTTTCCTTCTGGTAGATCCACAAGTATCCAAACATCTTGATTCTTGAATTGTTGCATCTCTTCTTGCATAGCTTCAACCCAACTAGGATCACCAAGTGCTTGTGCAATACTGGTTGGTTAAACTTGAGATAAGAAACAAGCAAACAGACAATGTTGTTGATCTGTATGATTGTCCCTTTTATGAGTAGTAATGTAAGTGATAAAAGCACATTCACCAAACTTTGTCTTTTTCACTATACTTCTGGTTTGAACCATGGCATTGGGATCTCCAAGAATATTTGATTAAGGATGAATAGTATTTATCCTCTTAGTGGCATTGGGGTTTACTTCTACAGTGGACATAAGATTGTTCAAAGTTGGAGCAAAGTCATCATCATAGGAAGAGGAGCTGAAGATGTCAGCACCTTGCTGATGATTACCAAGATCTGTGGGGCTTGGAAATCGTCCAAAAGGGTCATCAAAGCTTGGGGGAGAACCAGTGGAAGTGGTTGGATGATCAGCAGCAATAGGAGTGCCAGTAGAATCAGCATCAGCAGAATTGGTAGGAACAGCAGCAACAGGTGAACTATCAGCAGGAATGGAGCCATGACCAGCAGAATCCAAGTTCCTGTGGATTTCATCAGTAGCTTGTCTCACAAGTTCCTCAGTGTCTTTTGCAAACTCAAGACCAAGCCTCTCAGCCTCTGCATTTGTTGCATGTTCTTGATTTTGAAGTCTAGCAAGATCCTTTGCAAAGCTTGAATCATCCACACCAGAAGCAACTTTGTCTTGGAAACCTGAAAAATTGTTAGTGGTAGGAAAAGAGGGAACAAGAATGGTTTGTTCATCACCCTCAGAGTCACAATCTGAGTCATCATCCAGGGTACCTGCATTGTTAGAGGGGGACTCTTGTGTACCTGCAGATTGGTTAGATTTGAATCTAGTGTATCCCAAATGGTCAGTTAAATAATCAAGGTCAAAGTACCAATCATGACCTTTACCCTAAACATTAGATTTCTCCTCAAGAAATCTCAGGTTTAGAGTCTCCTCTATTCTTTTAGCAGACATAATATATACCCTGTAAGCCTTACTATGAGCTGAATAGCCAATTATATACCCCTCATCAGCTTTTCCATCAAATTTTCCTAAGTGGTCACTAGTATTCAAAATGGGCACATGACATCCAAAAGGTTTAAAGTAACCTATGGTAGGAACTTTCCCTGTCAGAAGTTCATAAGGTGTCTTGTTATGAGGCCTAGTGATAGATACCCTCTTCAAGACATAACAAGCATTGCTTACTGCTTCAGTCCAAAACATAGTGGGTAGCTTAGAGTCAGCAAGCATAGATCTAGCTGCCTCTATGAGTGTTCTATTCTTCCTGTCAGCCACCGCATTTTGTTGTGGGGTCTTGTTATTGCTATTGTCCCTTTTGATACCCTTAGACCCACACAGTTCAATTAATTTAGCATTTTTAAACTCTGTCCCATTATCACACCTTACACTTTTAACCTTTTTGTTTAGCTGGTTTTCAACAAGGGTTATAAATTCTTTAAGAGTTTGAAACGTTTCATCTTTAGTTCCCAAAAAGAATACCCAACAAAACCTGCTATAGTGATCACTGACCACCAGGCAGAAGTACTTATGATCAATACTCCTGATGGAAGTGGGACCAAAAAGATCCATGTGCAGCAACTGAAGAGGTTTTGAAATGGTGCTCTCAGCAGAAATGGCTTTGTATGATGCTTTATGTTGGTTTCCTTTGTTGCAGGCAACACAGTTGTGCTCATTGGTGAAAACTTTGGTAGGAAGGCCATGAACCAATCCATGTTTGGCTAGCTTGTTGATGGTCTTGAAATTCACATGTGCCATCCTTCTGTGCCATTTGGAAGACTCATCCAAGGATGCTTTGGCCACTAAACAAGCTAGATCTCCTTCAGGCTGAACATCATTCAAATTGAAAGTGTAGAGATTGTGATTCCTTAGAACTTTTAGCAAGATCTGACTGTCATCAGGGAGCTTGAAGTCCATTGAAAGCACAAAGCAGTCCTTTTCTGTGAAGACAACATTGTTCTTTGCGTTACAAATTTGTGAAACTGCGAACAAATTGAAGTTTTGTAGCTCCTGCACATAGTAGACATTTTCAAAGTTCAGCTTAGAAGTCCTAATGGTTCCTTTCCCTATAATTTTCCCATTTCCTCCTCCAAATTGCACAGTGCCTCCAGAAATTGGCACAAAATCATGCAACCTTTCTTTGTTCCCAGACATGCTTCTTGAACAACCACGATCTACTATACCTACATCTTTACTCATTAGAGGATGATCCTACAACAACAACGACAAAAATATACAAGAATGTTAGTATCAAAGGGAGACTCAAGTCATGAATGACTTGAGCCTGCCCATGTAGATGATTGAGATCCACCATTGTTCTTGAATCCCCTGTGTGTAGATGGTCTATATTTTCTCCAAGAACAACTTTGCTGAGGGCTTAACACCAGTATCCCAGTATGCCCCCTCCCATAAACATTAGGTCATAAACATTAGGCCAAAACCCATTATAAAAGTAAGAACTAGTAGGCATGTAAAATGGTCTAGCAGCATGTCTATGTCTGTCAGTAGAAATAGGTCTACCAGCAGAAACAGGCTTTCCAGCAGAAACAGACTTATCAGCAGAAACTGATTTGTTAGCAGAATTGAATCTGCTGGTGTTTCGTGTTGCTTGTGGAGCAAATGAGGGAATCCCATTTACATTGTTCCACATTGGTCTAGGGTTCTGTTGGTCAGCATAAACACCCATTCTCTTCGCATGAAAATCACAATCCTTAATTAGATGAAATTTACTACCACAAACAAAACAGGTTTTCTTCTTAGAAGATTTGTTCATAACATTAGATGTTTTATTGAAAACAAACTTATTCAAACCATAAACTGAATTGTTTTTAACAGACTGAAAGGAAGTGTTTTTCATAGAATAAAAAGACAAGTCTTCAAAAGATGTTGTCTTAGAAATTGATTCATCAGCAACAACTTTTGAGTCAGCAAACTTGTAAGACTTGGGTGATGGCTTGGGGGAGATCTTGGGACTTGAATCACAACTGGCAAAGCTAATTGAAGGGGTCTCATAAAAAATTAATGTATGTGGGTCAAGCCAACCTTTTTTGACCTCAGAACTTATTTTGACCATTGTCGGGAAGATGGAAATATGTGTGTTGAACCTCATCTTGCCACATCTAATATGGTAGTAAATGCCTTTTTTTGCTGTTAAAATGATTTATTTTTTATTTATTTATTATTATTTTTTATATATTTTTTTTTTGTTAAGGTGATTGTATGTTGGGCTTATTATGTGCTTTTGGTCTTTGGAAACACAGGTGATTGCAGTTGGGCCTGGTCCTCTAAATGAGGAAGGAGTCAGAACAGGCTTGCCATTGCAACCAGGAAACACTGTTCTTTACTCCAAATACGCAGGAAATGACTTCAAAGGGACAGATGGTACAGAGTACATTGCTCTTCGTGCTTCTGATGTCATGGCTGTTCTTTCTTAGTTTGTAGTCTTGCAATAAATTCATGCTCGTCTAAGCACCAGCATATTTGAGAAAGGATAAAGTAGCATTGCAGTGTTGTAATCAAGTCTTTTAAAGACAACATTTTTCCAACTTCTTTTATAAAAAGGTTTCATTTTAACAACAAGCAGGGTTATCCGTTGGAAAACCCCTCCCTTTTGGACACAGAGGTTGAGGATTCGATCCTCACTCCCTGCAAAAAGGACGAAGGTCCTTTGGAAGCAGCCTTTCTACTTTCGGGGTTGATGGGATTGGGTTAATGTTGATTTGATTTGATTTATTTTATGCTTTCTTTATGCCTTGCTACAACAAAGATTAGTTAGACGTAGTTGACCCGCCTGCAAGTGTGGCATGATCCTTCCCATTTTATGATGCTGATACATCATATTGTGGCATGATCCTTGGCTGTTTTTTTACTCATCTTTTTAAATGTTTCTACTAGAATAAAACTATTTATAGCTATTAAATATCAATTGGGTAATACGGAGTATTTGTTTTTTTGGAAATTTGATAGTAGTATAAAGAATAAACTTTTGTATTTAATGGTCATTTATTTACAAGGGAGTGGTTGGTTGAAAACTTACCAACCAAGATATTCAAAGTACTCAAACAGTGATTTTTCTTGGTCTAAAAGTGTAAGTCAGGTCAAGCAATGAATGAATCATTCAAGATTCGTCTTTAATTTGTTTCCAGTTGAAACCTAACAAATTTCATTAGGTACACACGTTTTAATGCCGATCGTTTTTGTAGTTGGCCCACGTCAAGAATCGTTTTTTAACACTTTCTGAAAGTGGTTCAAAAGGGTTTTTAGGAGCTTTAAAAGCTTCATAACCTGATGTTTCGGATTGCCTATTTAAGGTGCTTATTTGCTACAACTTTTTTAGTGTTTCCGCAGAATTGTTTACCGGCTAATTCAGATTTAAATGGGTTATTAGGATGTTTAACAGCTTCCAAAACCTGAGGTTGTTTGGGTTGTGTAGTGAAGTGCTTATTTGCCACATTTTTTAGTGTTTCCGCGAAACTCTTTGCCGGCTAATTAAGATTGTTAACAGTTTGAAATAAATAGAACTATTTGTTTTGGTAACACATTGGGATTTTAATCGGTTGGACTGCTGGTCGATGTGAAAATGGTTTGCTCTGAAACCACAATGAGCGTAAAAAATTGTCTTAATATATATGATATAGCTAATAAGCTAAGTACAATAACGCGATCATGTGAAACTATCATGATATCATCGACTGCTAGCCGATGTAAAAATGGTTTGCTCTGAAACCATAATGAGCGTAAAAAATTGTCTTAATATATGATATAGCTAATAAGCTAAGTACAATAACGCGATCACGTGAAACTATCATCTCCATCTACTCGACAAGAAATCAAACCTACCGAAACTAATAGTATTGTCATCGTTGCACAAGAAGCCATTATCATTACCAACGCTAACAGCCTCTCCACACCCGTCAACAATCTTTTTGTTATACAAAGAAAATGCAGAAACCGGCGGTGACAATGCTGCTACAGCTGCTACTGTCACCATCTTCTGGTCCGAAACCATAGGTAGACCAATTGAGAGCTCAAGATTGATCTCTGGTTGCCTAATGCTCACAACCGGTGTACATTCTTCAGTTGACAATCCACTAGTGGTGCTACCATTACCACCAACACCGCTATTAGACGATTCAACCACCTGTGCAGAGTGTTCTTGTGGTACCACTGGTGTCTCCTCAATGGTTTTTACGGCATTGGTTGTGGTAGTGGTAGTGGTGGTGGAATTGTTAGCAACTAGTTTCCTTTTGATGTGTGTATTCCAGTAGTTCTTGATTTCGTTATCTGTTCTTCCGGGTAATCTTGATGCAATCATAGACCATCTGTAACAAAAAAAGAAACCCAAGTTATAAATGATTCAAAAAAAATATTTATCAATGGTTAGACTTCGAAGATTTTTTATTTCAGCTGTTAATGTATTACAGTAGTAAAAACTCAAAAGTAGCAAAGTCATTACAAAATACAAACACTAAAAGCCTAAACTTTTAACATGTTCCTTTTGGAGACTAAGCTTTCAATTTTTTTTCCAAGGGTCTTTGGGACTACTCACTGCTTTTTATAAAGTATATTTATCCACTTAAAAACAGTCAGGTACCAACATGCTTATTTAAGTTCATATTATACAGTTAAATATGTAAATAAGCACTTTATCTGGGCACTCAAAACTGTTAGCTAGCAATTAAAGCATATAAATAAACAATAGGTTTAATTAATAAAAACAAATTTGACACTTAGAATTAAACTGATAAAAACATAATTTTCATCTAAACTCAAATTATCCATTCTATTTTCCTAGGAAGTCATTTTCTTCTGTACCAACGGTTAAAATAAATTTCGTTGGAAATTTTCAGAAAATTCATTTTCGTTTTTTCCTTTTTCTATTCCAATTTAGGTTTACATAGAGGTGGAAAACAAACAGCAACAAGCTGCGCCGCTAGCCTTTTGCAATTAAATCATTTAAAACACTATATTGAGGAGCTGCCCCGAGGCGCAAGGAAACCAAAAGTATCAAACACAAAAAGGCCGTTGCTACAGAAGAAAATGACTTCTTTACTACTTTCAGAACTATAAAACCAAAAACAAAAAGTACAAAAAGAATGGGAAAAAAAAAGTACATACTTGTTACCAAGAACTGCATGAAGACTAACAATAAGTTGATCTTCTTGAGGTGTAAAATTGCCACGTTTCAAATCAGGCCTTAAATAATTAATCCACCTTAACCTACAGCTTTTACCACACCTATTCAAGCCAGCAGACTTAGGAAGTGACCTCCATGAGCCTTCACCATGAGCATTAATATAAGTAACAAGTCTGTCATCTTCTTCTTTTGTCCATGCACCTTTGTTGGTATGATCTTTTTCACAACAAGGTGATCTCACCATTTTTTTTTGGGTTTCAAAGATGGAAGGAAAGTATGTATGGATGGGAGGAATGGAAGAAGTGAGAATTGATGGTGAGGAAATAAATAAGGAGTTTGGTTGGTGTGGGAGAGAGAGAAGTGGTTGTGATTGAAGTTAGTGCTGGATTTGGTAGGTACTTCTCTTACCCTACTTTCTATCTTCCACTTTTCACTATATTCATTCCTTCTTTTTTTATGAGCCTTCCCACAAACAACTACCATTTCATATTACAAATCCTACTACACATACAATAATATTATATATTTTTATTCACTTATTCTCTCCGCATCCAAACCATCATTTCTGACATTTGTCAGGATCCTGTGAGTAGGATGTTTTGTAATAAAAAATTGTAGAAGGTTTTAACATTTTTGTTTTTTTTATTTTTCACCTTTTAGACCACTCGGGGTCGGACGATCTGGTTGTTCGGACCGATGACACGTCCTCCCTAATTACGATGACTTTGGAGAAGTGTAGAAAAAGAAATAAAGACTCGATTAAAAATTTATTTTATTGTTATATTTTTAATTTTATGTAAATTATTAACGTAATGTTTTTCAATTATTAATAACTTTAACTTTAATGTTTAAAACTTGAGAACCATTAAAAAAACAAAACAAAAGCGGCGACCGCGGTCCTTATTAACTAGTTTGGTTGTGTAATTGGTTGTAGAAAGAAAAAGCTAAGTTGACGTTCATGTGGCAAGGGTGACCACAATCATGTGTGCTCTTTATTACACTTAGTCTTAGGCACGGGTGATTGGTCTAATACGTGCCCTCGCACGTGCCTAAGAAGAAGGGTATGCACGTGCATACCCTTAAAAAGTCATCCACAGTGTAAAAAGGATATTTTTTTTATAAAAAATTCCGATAGTATAATACAAGGTGCATACGCTCTTTAAAATTTGGTGCACACCCTACTTAAAATTTGATACACACTCTGCTTAAAAATTGATGAACTAACAAATTTTGGAAATTCTTTTGAAAATACATACCTTATAAACGATCATTGCGTCCGTAACTACCCTTGAGGCATGGGTTTATATGAATAAAAAGAAAATAACGATTTTATTAAATTCTAAATCACATATAAATAAGGTAATATAAGTTTAATTAATGCGTGTAAATGTATTTTCATCTTTATTAAAAAAAATTGAGTTCAATTAAGAATCTTTTGTGAGTATCTTGAGAGCACATGTTAGACAATGCCTTTAGCTATATATTGTATTGTGAATACATGAAATAATAAATTTTAGGTTTCTTAATTATCGGCAATACCTGTGAATTGGTAATAACTAGTGACGTCGTTGTTAAAATGCAATAACTTTTAGGTTTGAGTCGTGCTTGGCGGAGACAAACTTGAACTAGCAACGTCTTTATTAGATAGTGATAGTTTGCAGTGAACTCACGCTTTGTAAATTTTTCAACAGAAAAGTTAAAAATCATGGTTAAGTGGTAGCTTACTTTTTCTTTCTCTATTGACTGTGCAAAAGGGATCAATGTTCTATCTAATGAACATTCACTAGACTGAAATCACCACCACATCCACCTTAGCGCGAAATCAGTTTTTTAATCTATCAACAAATTGTCGTAATCATGACCAGCAAATCCAAACCATACCAACACCACCAAAACACTCAAAGCACACACATTTTTGCTTCACCACTCGGTCGTGGCCACCACCGATTGAAACAAAAAACTAATCACCATGTGTGATCATGATGGTGGTGTAATAATGCATCATGTGTGGTGATGGTGGTGTACAACACGTTAGAACGCACTCTATTACACCCAATATTAGAACCACAACCGATGTTTGCATTTGTTAAATGGTTGATGCATAATCAAAAATTGGATGTATCAAAGGATATTGATATAGGCACAATCGTGATATAATAATTGAAAATTAAGTGTCACATTAGATGTCTAGATAATATTATAGTACAATATAAAAATGTGTCTGATAACAACATAAGTACATAAAACATTTTAGTAACTACTAAATATTATTATAGCTAGCTAATATATTTCATATACAAGTAACTTAACTTTTTATAGTATATACATTGTCTAATTATTCATAAAATGAATTATTATTAGAATTACCTGGCAAAAGAAATCATTTATTAGATGTGACATTTTGGTGTTTGACTAGCCCATACCTCTTGACACATTTGGAAGCATCTAATTGTTCAATGGCATGTAACTATACTTAACTTTAGGTGCATTGTAGGTTGACTAGGAATAGCAGTGATGTCTGTTTCTTGTGCGAAGACACTTGTTGAGATGACAGAGTGAGTGAGTGTGCGTGCGAGTGAGAGAGTAGTTTCAAGTATATGTCTAGTCTTGGTCAGTGAGGCAGCGATGTATTGCATCATGGCGTGAAGTAGGTGCGCGCGAGTGGTTTGCCTATAAATAGGGTTCATAGTGTTTACTTGTGAGAGCGATGAAAATCCGACACACATGTGTTAGCTATAAAAACCGGAAGAGGCAGCCCATGTAGTCACCCTTTCATGATGATCAAAGTGCTGCAGCAAGCGCGTGTTGTAAGCATATCGTAGCTTCGAGCACAAGAGGTTAAAATGCGAGAGGTAGATTCATTTCATGAAACATTCCAGAAAAGAAGAGCAGGGCACTTGACATCCCTTGTTGAAATCTTATTCAAGAAGTCATAATGATTATCATTTACAGTTCCGAGCGTAATGTCGATGGGATTCATCATGGTATTCAAGATAGATTAATGTTTATGTGTGTGGCCATAAAGACACAAGTTTTGATTGGCGCGAAAACATAGCGGGAGTGGTTGTACCCTTGCTAAAAGAACTATCGGGAGTGGGTTGTACCCTTGGTAAAAAACTGCGACAGTCTAGCTTTGTGTCGGTAAAATTGTAAGCACGACTGGGGTGGTTTACCCTTGTAAGAAGAACTTGACATCTAGCTTAGTGTCGGTAAAAGTGTAACGACGATTGTAAGGTTTTCTCCGCCGAGAGGGAGGTTGTTGATCTAGGTGAAGTAACTCTCGAGTTGGGTTACTCGGCGGCGTGGACGTAGGGCAAGGACAAAGAGGAGTCCCTTGTAGTTTTCGACCTTTACGATTAAATACTCGTGTCGTGAATGTGCACTTTCTTTTTACTTATTGCTTGCTTTGATGTTTGCATTATGTGATTGTGTGTTGTTGATTTGATATGTACTTGTGCTGTATAACATGTCTTAAGTTATGCTTGGTCATAAACAACAAGAACGTCTTTCATATTACAACATAGCGTAAATGACATTTGAACAACAAGTTAGTAAAGTTTTAAACGGTAACGTATTCACCCCCCCCCCCCTTTACATTTCAACAATGTGTTTTGAACCTTTTTTTAAACTTCATTGTTGTGCTGTATATATAGTCTCTAATTCTATGTGAAACGATTAATT
>LBNU01030533.1:3568-16856 GCA_014162995.1 Artemisia annua
TTGAATTTTATTGATGGCCTCATCAAAATTCCTATGCGCATTAGCTAGCAATTGCTCCACATTAGGCTGTGTATTGCCATTAGGTTCTAATGGACCAGCAGCCTTGTTAACATCCACCTTACCACCTCCATCTGTATCAAGAGAAATCGGTTTCTCTTGATTAGAACACTCAACATTACAATACGAATCAGAAACATGAGTATCCTTACTACCACTAGTAGTCCCCACATTCACATACTCAGAATTACCGCTACCACTAACCTTCCCAGTAGGCGTAGACACATCAGTAACACCCATAGGGTTGAAGAACCCCTTGTTAATCATCTCCCCTAACCCACTTACAACAAAACCAGAAAATCAGCCACTTAACCAAAGATAAAAACCCTAACTACAAAGGTTAGGGTTTTACACGAAGCACCAATAGAACCTAACCTCCGGCCATAGATCGATCAATGAATTGTTATTGATCGTAGCAATGGAAAGATAAACGTTCAGAATATTATGGAAGTAGCACGTACAGTTAAGCATGCAAAGTGATCGATTAAATAATAATAATAGAACATGCGATTGTAAATACCACCAATGCAAAGAAAAAAAAAAACGAATATATATAGCACACTGACCCACATTATCAACAAACCAATGATAATCAACCTAACCACGTGAATGGAGAATTGACAATTAAAGGTTTGAAGTGAAACTTAAGATAGTGTTTACGAATGTTAGCGATTCGCTAATATAAGCTTTGTTTGTTGTACAATAAGCCTTGTTTGTTGTACAAGCCTATAAAAGCTTTTGAAAATATAAGCTTGAATCGAATAAAAAAAGCTAAAAAATTTAGACAGAGCTTTTAATCTATTCAATTACTTCATTATCCACAAAAGTATCTAATATATACAAAACCCTCCAACTACCCTTTCATAAGTTCAATATAGGTAATCCTAATTGATCAACTATCCTCTCTTGATTTACAACAAAGATAAGCTCACTCCCTTCGTAAGTGAACTTGTATAGCTAACTTGAATATATTGCTTACATTGTGTTATTTTATCTAACACGATATGCTTGCCTAACACGTTCTAAAAGATCAAGCTCGTTTTCCCTGCTTTTTCCCAAACTTTGTAAACGTTTGAAGATAGCGTTGAACTTTTGGCAATGACCATTCAACGTAACCCAATTTCCCGTTATCATATCCTTGATATTGATCATTTTCTTTGTTTTTTCTACTCCTAAATTCAATACTAGTTTGCGTTATGATTTCTTGTAATTAAAAAGGATTACATCTTATAAAAAACAGAATTCTGGACATACTATTTAATCTTAGGGGTATTCTTAATGATAGTGAAAGATAATGAGATAGTTAATGCATTTGTTATTTATTTGTACGTCACTACCTATTTTTGTGTTTGATCATAGTTGGATCATAATATATGTAAAAAAAACATCAAGTATAACTCTCTCTAGTATAAAACACCGCTATTTATGTTTAATACTGTACATAGGTCTATAGTTATATAAAATTTTAAAATACAAACTGTAACTTACATTGTTTGTCGTTGTAAACGCATACAAATTCCCCTAAATATGTCCATATGTCCAAAAAAAAAAACATGTATAAATCCCGAAAGATAAAATCTTCCATGAAAAGATAGTGATAATTGCTACAGAAGGAAGCGTGTGAAACAAGAAAGAGATGGCACGTGTGGTCCTAAATCAGACATGTGGGTCCATTTGCTTGCGTCATTCACATGTCAACCTTTTCCCTAGCTACATAAAAAATGGCCCGCTCACAATATATCGGTTTGCAAATAATAACTTTTGAACCATGAAATCATTATACTTTATAACTTTAATGTTCTTGTATTAGCCTTCTTATTTATCTAAACTAGTATAGTTCTGTTTTGGTTTTAGTATACTCACTAATCATTTTAAAATGCAACACGTACATAGCTAGGAGCTAGAGCAAAAATAGTTACTACAACTTAACATTACCAACAGAGTTTGGATCGTATTGTCCAAGCAATCGAAGATGTATTCAGTATCTTATAATTTCTACGAAGAATCCATAGTGATTTTTTCTTTTTAGATGTAACTAACGAACGTGTCTTTCTTTGAGAGCTATACGCCTATCACTCGAAACAAGTTTTATTTCCACATCTCTATATGATACAGGCATAATTTCTGCACTCTACTATACCTGATATTATTTCGTGTGATTATGCATGGAGATAGTACTGCAAATAAATGTACGTTTTTTTGCTGCAATTATATTAAATACTACTCGAATGTATTTCTTGAATTAGAATACTGAATGTTCAAATCATCTAGAATGTGATTATCAATGCATTCTACAAGGGGAAAAAAGAATTATTTCAGAAGTGGTGTTACATCAAAGCTTAGTTTTGTTGACAGATTTTGCCTTTTGAATATAAAGGATCAATGAACACTTGCTTTATGACAAAACCATCCTTTATTTGCTCCTTCAAATGAAAAAGATCCGAGTCAATTTAAAACAGCTCAAGCCACCACATAAATAGATTGAGACCACTTATAAATACAGAACATTTGTTTTATTTCCAATAATTAACAAACCTTAGATAGGTTTCTGCCAGTAACTCAGGGGTGCTTGGTTGGGGGTAGGGATGGCAACGGGTCGGGTTTTAGTGTACCCGTACCCGGATCCGTTTATAATATTCAAACCCGTATCCGCCCCATTACCCGCCGGGTACCCGATTAATATTATCTATCGGTTTTTCGGGTTTCCCCGCGGGTTTCGGTTATCCCCAATTGAATATTATATGGACAAAATAGCGGTATTAATATTAAGTCACACTAAAACCTAACGAAAAAATAAAGGAAAACACCCTCAAATATTCATTTTTTTTAAAGTTAAATAAAATGAATATCGTATCAAACGATTTAATTCTTTTGAATAATTCATGTACATAATAAAATATGTTATGTAATAGAGATATGTATATAAAAAAAATATAATCAAAGAAATTATATATAATGTATATATATTCTAGTTAATTATAATATCAATAAAGGGTATAGATTCGGGTAAACGGATACGGGTACGGGTACGGGTAATCGGACGGGTATTACCAAAACCCGTACCCGAACCCGTACCCGGCTAAAAAATTATATCAATACCCAAACCCGCATTCAAACCCGCCAACCCGCCCCCGAACCCGACCCAACCGGTTCGGGTTTCGGTTTTCCCCGTCGGTTTCGGGTGCTTTTGCCATCCCTAGTTGGGGGGTAAGAGGGTGGAAAATGATTAAAGGTGCTTGTTGGGATGTAAGGAATGCAATTAATACCCACTTTTGAGTAATCAACCATTACCCCACAATTTGGGGACTAAGGTAATCAATACCTTAATATTCCCATTATCTTTCCCTTTCCCATTGCTCAACTTCAACCAAGCACCCCTTCAGATCTGATGAGATACTTGCAATTTAATGCTACAAAAAATTTGCCTTTTATTCGAATTTTTTTGGTAAAAGGTTTTTACCGGGCAAATATATTACTTCAAAAAATATTTAAATACAATGAATATGAGTGAATCTCACATCTTATCCCGTTACATAGACGGCTTCCATAACAAGATATAACTACTCCTATCAAAGGAAACAACCACTAAGCTCTAGCTTATATTTAACTCATAAAGACATCAAACATAAACTATCTTCTAATTCGTCCATGAAGATACTATCCATTGCATCACAAAATGCCAATTGTTCTTTTCTTAAACCTTCAAGATCATAAGTATTACAGATGTCATAATCTACGTCTTCATATCGACTTGCATCATTTGCAGCTCCACTAGGCATGAATTGAGCAGTCTCATCGAAAACCACATCAACATCACTATCACTCTCTTCCACCGCCTTTTCCGCATCCAAAACGGTATTACCAATGTTTTCAACAATTGAAGTACCCACCTTCTCGAAAATCTTGTCATTATCCTTGAATGCTTCAAACTAATTCTTTAGAGTAACTAGGTTTATATCATTCGTGTTTGCCGGTCCTTTATTATTAGAACTCGAGGCCATATTAGTGGAATCTTTTTTTGAGCTCATGGCCTCATCTTTTCCCTCACTTACATACTTCTCAAACGATCCAAGCCCACTGGAAATAGAAACAGGATGATACACAAATATCTTAGGTTGAAAACCCATTGGCCTAGCATGTTGCTTTCCTTTAGAATTACGATTTTATACCACTTGGAACCTACTATTTTGGGCAGCAACATTCTTCACATGACTTGAACAACTTTCGCTCGTTAAATCAGCACCTAAGGTCACACCAGCTTCAGAAACCGTGCGTTTAGGGCATAGGTATCATCATGACCAAACACTAAACNACGATTTTATACCACTTGGAACCTACTATTTTGGGCAGCAACATTCTTCACATGACTTGAACAACTTTCGCTCGTTAAATCAGCACCTAAGGTCACACCAGCTTCAGAAACCGTGCGTTTAGGGCATAGGTATCATCATGACCAAACACTAAACAACTACCATATCTTGGCAGTTTTCACTCATATTCTACTTTAATTGTATGCAAATAAGAATCCGAACCTCCACATAAGGAATCTCAATCACTATAGTATCTTTGAGAGGATGATCAACCATTATATCAATCAATGCAAGAGCAAAATCCAAACGACACCAAGAGTCCATACACTTAGTTCTTGTACAGAGCATGATCAGTGTAACCAATCTAGTTGCAATGACACTCATCCCGTCCTCAATAAACATCGTAACCGGAATATCATGTTATTTTACCTAAATTCGGACAGCTTTCAGTTCTTCTTTTAATATGTACTCATTCAGAGACCAATTATTGAGAATAATTGGGGCATTACGTATCAACCATAGTCTGTTTTCCATTACCCCATCCCTACCTGCTGCTAAAGCATATTTAAAAAGAAGAACCCTTTCGAATTCATCATTACTTTCACAATACCAAACTTCTTCCTTACTTTCATCAAATAATGTTCAACAATAGGGAAAACAATTCTTTTACAAAGGAAATAATCATAACGCGTTTTCATACCTAGCAATGGCCTCCAAAAACCGAAGATAATAGAATAAGCACTTCAACATTGTCACCAGTGTTAGTACCCGTATCTAAAGTACGAAATTTGTCCACACGTTTGCTCGATTAAGGACTTTACCAAGGTCGCAAATGATATAGTGGCATGATGTTTCTATAACCCTGTTCCTACCTATGCAGCCTCAACCAACACAGGGTTATTAGTAATCCCAACATTATTATTCCCCGAATTAGAATTGACCACTTTATCCACGGTAGTAGCCTTGTCTTCCCCTCTCAAATCAATCCCAAAATCAGCCTTCACACCACTCAAACCAACCACAATATCATCCTCTCCCACATAAGATTTGGGAATCTGAGATTGAAAAGAAGCTTCTTTTTGAGATGATTGATCATCACTTGTTGTTCTACCAGGTTTTAATCGCTTACCACCGTCTCCTAGTAACATATGTTTACCCTCAAACATTTGCTTTTCAATAAGATACAGTTTTTCGGCTAAAGAAGATGAACTTGGAGTACCGTATGTATCCGACAAGCTTGGAAACTGTCTTTGATCCGTAGCATTCATCTCCTTATTACCATCAAATTTTGATTCATCAATATTCTTCTTATGATTATTGTTCCTCCCTCCCGAATCCAAAAAAAACCACTCTTCATTATTTATACCATGCGATCACATAAACAACACACAAACCAATTCACCATACACCCCATGAATGAAACAAGAACATTATGTAACCCTAACAGAATTAGGAATATTGGAATGATAAGACCTATTTAGGATTATACTAAATGAACAAGCAATTAACCACACGTAGATTAGAATAATAAAATGACTTGATTAAACCATAATCAGTTTAGTCAACCGAGTATGACAGTATATGCACATTTACTAAACGATCCAATGAACAAAACCATGTAGAATCAGTCATTAAGGCCAAGAACCGACTAGGTTTCTGTGATCTCCAAAGTCGGCAAGTGAGAGAGCGTAAGGAAGGTTATCACATCCTTATTCGAGTTTTAATATTAAAGGAAAGGAAAGTGAAAACGGAGAAAATATAAGTAAAGAAAAAAGAGAGTGTTATCATTTGGTATATTAGACGACGTTTATTTCCATTTTCACTTATTTTTGAAAGAAAAGTATTAAGTAAAATTTCCCCTTAAGTTTTCTTGTTGGAACAAGAAAAGTGTAAATCATTTGTTAGGGACTTCTATTTATATTTTGATATAGAATAGGGTAAAGTTGTGCAATAGTTGTAAGACATGCGACATAACATACCTATCGCGGTCCTTGTATTTTCGCGATAGTATGCTTGGCTAGTGTAAGGGTATAAATACCCTCTACCTCATGGGAAATGGGGTGTGTGTTCTTATCTATCAATGCGAGACTTTCTTTACTTTCTCTTATTTCTCTCTCTTGTCTAAAGTGTCCACACCCACTTTATCTCTCTAAGATTATACTAGTGTAGACGTGATATTTTTGGAACAACAGTTGGTATCAAGAGCCAAATATGAATCGTTGTTTAGCGTAGTAGTGTTTTAGTGTTGATTAATCTTCATTTAGTTGCAAAGTTTTGATTTTTAGATGTTTTAAACATCTTTCTCTCTCTAAAAATATCTTAAACTCTCATACGAGGCATAAAGCTTAATTATTTGTGTGATTAATCTTAATCATTTGTGTGATTAATCTTATAAACCGTATGTTAGGATAACATATTTATGAAAAGGAAAGATCTTTTAGCATTCTACTTACAAAATTTTGTATCTTTTGTGAAGATTTTAGCTGAAATCGTGGTTTTTAGAGTTTTTGAAAAAGTGTACTTTTTGTTCGTAAAAGTAGGGTTTAAGATTTGCTCGCAAAATTTTGTTCGCATTAAGTGAGGTTTTAGCTACGATACGAGGGTTTTGTTCCGCGATACTGCCTGTGATAGTAGTTGTTTTGGGCTGCGAGTGTAGGGTTGTGATACTAGCTTTACGAGACTTTTGTTACCTACGTGATTACGAAAGAAAACTCTGCTCAACTCGCAGGAGATATCTGCGATAGCCTTGTATCAGCGATACGAGCTAAGTGTTATGTGATAGCTTATTTTACGAGACTTTGGTTACCCACATTTTTACGAAAGAAAACTCTACCCAATTTCTTCTAGGAGACTGCGATAGCAACTGTTCACGAGAATTTTTGTTGAGACAATTGGACTTAAAATTTATATTATTAACCTTAATTTCACAACAAAAATTCCAATACAATCAACCATCTCCATTCAACACAAATTAAAACACCACTATCACATATAAACAACACCTCATATCAAAGATCCATTATCACAATTTCTACTTCTTATGCTCAACATGTCATAGATTATGGTAATGATGTAAGACCCCCAATGTTAATGCCTGGAACATACACTGTTTGGAGACTGAGGTTTAAGTTATGGTTAGCCAATAAGGATGATGCTGCACTTCTACTACAATCAATCAAAAATGGTCCATATGAAATGAAATTTATTGCTGATCAAGGTAACCCTGGAATCGTAAGGCTTCAAACTGAAGAAGAATTAAATGAAACTGAAAGAGCTCAATACACTGCAGACAGTAGGGCGCAATTCTTCATCATGTTAGCCTTACCAAATGAACTTTATTGAAAAATGGACTGTCACCAAAGTGCTCATGACATGTGGACAACTCTTGCTTCTATGCATTTTGAAGAAGAAATGCAATTTGCACAACAAGAAAACATTAATGCAAATCACTCTCCACTTGCATCTCACCAATATGAAGGTTCAACCTCATCGTCAACAATTCAAGAGATTCCACCTACACATGTTGATCATGGGACTATGACTTACACTCTAGATGGTTTTTACTATACTCCACCGAATTAGCCTGTCATTATTCCCAGATATCATCCAGCAACCATTCATGATTATGAAAAGTCCATCATGACTCATATGGTGAAGCTTACAAATGATCTTTCTATTATCACAAATGCTGAAGGCAAAAACAATGTTTTTGATGATACTGACTACTCACAATTCAACAAGAACACAAACTTGTCTCTAGCACAAGAAAATGATCATATTGTTAAGAAAGACTTCCATCCCAAAGATTCAGCATCCTACATGAAGAAGATGGAAATTGCTATGAAAATGGAATCTGAATGTGAGCTTGATAATGACATAATCCAACTTTTGGAAGATGAAGATGATGAGGAAGAACACTCAGGACCACGCATGGTATTCATGGAAAATGTTGAAGAAGTGGCAGACATGGATATTCCAATGGAAGATGATTTTGAAGCTCAAGTTGAAGATGTTACTCCAAGCTATGATACAGATGCTGAAGAAGATGACACTCTCGTCAAAAAGGTACACACATCTGATGCTTGTGATTATGATGCTCTTGATGAATTGATACGTGGTCATCCTCGTACAATTAATAAGTCAATTGTCATTACCACACGTAGTGAAACATCTACACGTGATAATACTCAATTACATACTTATAGCATTGAGAGTAACCATGAATCAACAAGTCAAGATCAAGTTGATATGCTCCAAAATTATGCCACTATTCAAACTCAGATTCAAAATTATGCTAACTTGATAAAACTTGAAAAAGACAAAAGTGCTTCTTTGGAGAAGAAAATCAAGGACATGTTA
Organism: Artemisia annua; assembly: GCA_014162995.1. Classification (NCBI taxonomy): domain Eukaryota; kingdom Viridiplantae; phylum Streptophyta; class Magnoliopsida; order Asterales; family Asteraceae; genus Artemisia; species Artemisia annua. The sequence continues at coordinate 12,295 of LBNU01030533.1, forward strand.
TACGAAGAGAAGTGTGAGCGACCATTAGTGCTTAAAAGACAAATTCAAGATTTACAAAATGAAAAATTTCATTTCAAAAGAAATATTTCACAAATTGAAAAGTCTAAAAAGAATCTTGAAACCGAAGTTTCAACTCTCAAAGAAGATAAAGCTAATTGTATTAAACGATTAACTAAAGCTGAAACCAAACTTCGCACTGATCATCAGACTACTCAGACTATGCACATGTTACCTCCTAAACCAGATCCCTTATTAGATCTCGAAAAGGAAATTGGTTATACACAACCGTCTTATCTTGATATTGTCAAACGTCAGACACCAAGTTTGTATAATGTTGATTACATGAGACGTGATACCTTCAAAGATTACATGTTTGTTCCTAATGACATCTCACAAGAGGAGATACAAAAACATTTGAAAGTTAAACAAAAAAACCAATTTCTCTTATTTTAGTGCTAATTATGGTTTTTAACAAAGAAAATGCTCTTTCAAGGAAACCGACAAATATTAAACATCATGTGAAACAGGTAACTGACAATCCATATGATTCAAGTAAATATGTGAGTTTAGCAAGAAAAACTTTTTGTAGTCTCAGAAATCAAATAAATGGAACGCTAAATATTATTCGCGGAAAGCAAGAGTTCAAATTGACGAACTTTTAAGATCCAATTCTTACGAAGTGGATGTTCTAAAGGAAGTCAAGAAACAGATAAAGTTATTTATCGAGCCTCTCGTAAATAGTATTCACGATAAATTTAAAATCTTTGAAGATAATTTGATGACTGAAATGCAAAAGGAATTGAAATATGTCACATCTCTTGAAGATGAATATGATTTTTTAAGCTTAAACTCTGACATTCAGAAGGAATATTTTCTAAATCAATTGATGCGCGTGATGTGTCGTTGCGGTTTAGCAGTGTTAATGCCTACTCAAGTTTTAAATTTATATATAGCCGACTTATCAATAACACACACACTTACCGAGCAGTGTACCCGGTCAGTATGAATATAATGGTAAGTAGAGTGTCGATCACTAAGAGTGGAACGATTTATCTAGTTAACCTAATCAGTATTTTAATGTCCGAAGTTAGTTTTACAGCCTAATCTAACGCAAGGGGGGTTCAGCCTGAGAGACTGGCACGGATTGGTTGAGTTAAACAGTAAATTAAACTAATGAGCACGAATCAGCGAGCAGCGTACCCGGTCAGTGTACCCGGTCAGTATGAATATAATGGTAAGTAGAGTGTCGATCACTAAGAGTGGAACGATTTATCTAGTTAACCTAATCAGTATTTTAATGTCCGAAGTTAGTTTTACAGCCTAATCTAACGCAAGGGGGGTTCAGCCTGAGAGACTGGCACGGATTGGTTGAGTTAAACAGTAAATTAAACTAATGAGCACGAATCAGCGAATAGCATACACGTACACAGATAGATAATAGAGACTATAAGAAGACCTGTCCTGATAATTAAGTAGCTTGTCACTTGTTTTATTGCTAGTTTTATATGAAGTGTATATTAGTTAAATCTTTCTCGTTGGATCTCATTATATCGGCGGGTAAACCCTTACAGATTACTTATGACTATCCTATTTATCCAAAGACGTCAGATTAAATAGGCGAGGAAGGGGTATGGCAGCCAAGCAGTGCTCAGCTAGACACAGAGGTTATCAATGCACTAATATAAGTCACCAAAGACATCATCATATAAACTTTAATTGATGGGAAAGCAATTTTAAGAGGTGTGTATGATTTTCCGTAGTCACATACACATGCCCATCTATCCTAATAAATTAAAGTGTACTATTACAATAAACTAAACTACTTAATGAATTAAATACATGCAGGACCTTCTTACAGCTCTAATATCTTCGTTTGGGGTGTGTCTTGTGTTGCTTCTTCGACTGAACTCGGCTCCTTAGGGTTATGTTGCACACAAAATTCGTCTAGGTCTTGGGGTATTTATAGTTTCTGTCTTAGGGTTCGAAGCGGCGCATTGTGTAAGTAAATGCGGCGCATTGACTTAACTTTGCGCGAGGTCCAAGATTAATATATTCTGGAATATTCGTACACCGTCTTCAGATGCAGCGTAACTTAGATCTTTATGCGGCGCATGTCCTTCAGTATCTTGGATTGTATCTGGTGAAGTCTTGATAGTGATACGCCGTATGTCAGAAGTGTAATGCGGCGTATCTGGAGTAGAACGAGCTTGATCTTCTTCGTTGACCAAAGTTTCATATGCGGCGCATGATATAATTACATGCGGCGCATTCTTCAAAGTCAGTCAATGGTCTTCGAATTCATCTAAATATGATATTGCGGCGTATCTGTTGAGAGAGATACGGCGCATCTTCTGGATTTCAGTAGACTTTTGACATCTCGCTTGTTTTGCTCCATAATTACTCCAAAATCGCCAAGTTTCACCTATTACCTGTTTTTACCTGAGAATTACTAAAATAAACATTAAAGTACCGATTCTCATATATAATAAAGTAAAACAAGTCAAATAAATAGGATAAATGATGATAATAATATGTACTTATTTGAGTTCATCAAATATCCCCCCACTTGAACTTTACTTGTCCCCAAGTAAACCTTAGATTTATCTTATGAAAACGTATCCTAAAAGGTATTAGGATTTATTTAATCATTAATGCACGTATTCGTCTTATCACAATCACACAACCAAACATTTAACGAAGTAGAAACAAAATAATTTTTCAATATAAAACAATTCTAAATCGTTTAGTTGCTTAGTTGTGACGAATATTCTATCATAAGCTCGACAAGTATACGCATCTTCCCCACTAAAGCCAAGGAGTAACAAGTCTAAAGCGGTAAAAAGGGTTTTGAGCCTTAAGGGTTGAACCTAGCTTTGTTCAAACATCTCATGCATAAACTTAGTAGATTGCTGGCGCGAGTCTTCAACGCTTCAACTAACGGATGGTCACTAGTGCACTTCTTGGATCGCTGGCGCGTTATTTGCATAACGGATGGTCACCAAGTCACACACTAGATCGCTAGCGCGTTAGTCAATTAATCTAATACTCGGATGGTCACTACCTTACTCATACATTTAATATTCTTACTTAGCCATCATCATATCCGGATGCTCGAAAGCTAACAACGAATATAACAATACGGTTGGGTAGGGATAACATTTAGGATATAAATTGGTGTAAAATAAAAAATAAACAAACAAATAAATTAAAATCCTAATTGTGGTTAATTACTTTCCCAACCATCCCATGAATAAGACTCATATCATTGAATAACTCACGCTTTTGACTCATGTAACCCACGCTTTAGGTAGACACGAATTATACTCAATAAAATCTTAAACAAAGAATAATCCTTAGTTGGCGTTCCCATAACGGCCAACTCCCATTCAATCCATAAATATAATACAACAACAAATAGTGGTGATATCTCTCACTTAATATAAAACTCTACATAAGTTGGTCAAACAAACTTTCAACTTCTTCTCTTTCTTTTTCTTTTCTATTTTTTCGATTTTTTTATGTGTAAAATTTCACAACTTTTTCTATCACGATATTTCCGGATAATTTTTCCATACTTTTCATAACTTTCAGAAATAACTGTAATAGTGAAAGTAGTAAACACACGAAAAATAAACTAAAATTATACAATATGTACTTTCACTCCAATTGTATTGTGCAATTTCCCGACCTAACCAAAGATAATGAATTACGCACGCGAACACAGGTAATGTAAAGAAACACACTTTGCCTAAAGTAACTAACCACAAATTTCAATCTACAGGGTAGGCTAAGGTGTAAGGGTGTAACGAAACATTTTTAATAAAGGTGTAAGAAACGAAAGGAATGGCTCTGAGGGTTTTTCTAGGGGTATCTTACTCTAAAAGTGAGACTAAACAAAAGGGTTTATACGGGGGTTAACTAACCAATGTAGTTAGTTAATATCACATAACATATAAAGGCTTTTTGGGTGTAATCTTAAAGATTTACCAAGTTAGACAAGTCACTCCAATTATATCGATAATACTCATTATGGTGGTCTCGAATAGTATACAAGCCAAGTTCTAAAGTTTACAAGTCACCGGCACACTAAAGTTTTACTTTTTGGAAGAAATAAGGTTATGTGTGCGGTTATGTCATTTAGACTTAAAGAAAAACTGCTAAAAAATTTTAAATTTTGATATATTAAGCGTATTTTAAGCATATTTTGAAAAGTTTAGGACAAGTAAGCGTTCTAATTCTCCATCCCCCCACTTAAGTTAAACAACGTCCTCGTTGTTTGTGTTAAAGGTTAAAAACTGGAAAATAAAAGAATTAGAACGGAAAAGCTTCCCTGATATTTGCTCGAAATGATCCTCCATTTTATGTTTATGAGCAAAAATCAACTTTCTTGTGGATGAGAACGTTTAAGCTTCATGAGTGATGTTTCCACAGAAAGTGCAGGAATCTATAATACCATCAAGACTTTATCACACCTGAGTTAAGAAGGTTCAAACTTGCATAATACATTAGTAGTTAGTGAAAATAAAACATAAAAATTAAAATTGAAAATCATCAGGTCAGTC
>LBNU01030533.1:16896-33487 GCA_014162995.1 Artemisia annua
TGTTTATGAGCAAAAATCAACTTTCTTGTGGATGAGAACGTTTAAGCTTCATGAGTGATGTTTCCACAGAAAGTGCAGGAATCTATAATACCATCAAGACTTTATCACACCTGAGTTAAGAAGGTTCAAACTTGCATAATACATTAGTAGTTAGTGAAAATAAAACATAAAAATTAAAATTGAAAATCATCAGGTCAGTCAATACGCCGCATCCTATGGAAGAGGATGCACCGTATCGAGCCTGGAATTAATACGAATCAGAATAAAAGATGCGTCGTATGCTTAACAAGGGATGCGCCGCATTAAATAAACTGACAGAATGTTTTAAAGTCTAAAAATAAAAATGCAGAAAAATAAAAAGATATGACCAGTGCAGATGATACGCCGCATCCTATGATGGAGATGCGCCGCATCTTCTGCAGGTCTGACAGACTCGACACAAACAGAAAATAAGATAAAAATTCCGGGTTGTCTCCCGGTAAGCACTTTTCTTTATTCCAGAGTCTTCAAGTTAGACTCACGTTCAGCTCCTATTATGTTCTTGTCAAACTCGACAACTGATAACATCAAATTTACCCATAATTTAAGCGTTAATTTCCCTTTAAATTGCTCATCTTTTCTATTCATATGAAGAATATATACTCTTATTTCTTTCTATTTTGGTTTCAGGGTAAAGATGAGTAAAAGTACGTTATTGATGATTTATTGGCTTAAGAATGAGAATTACGCTTGAAGTTACTATGAAGACACAAACACTATGGTCTAGTTAAGTGATGATACTACACCGTTAGATGTTTTATACCCCAAGAGATGAAGATTATGCCGTAGCAAGCAAATGAGCTACGGCGTAACAAAGAAAACCACAGGCTACGCCGTAGTTAGTAATTGGACTACGGCGTAATAATGAAGATAAGAGCCCTACGCCCGTAACAAGTCATCGAGTTACGGCGTAGGAAAGATTTTATGAAGACTACGACGTAGCACACCAAAAAGCTACGCCGTAGAGGTTATTTTGTGAAGGCTACGACATAACTTACTACGGGGTAGTTGTGGATAAATGTGGAGTTACAGCGTAGATTGTCATGGAGCTACGCTGTAGTAATTTATTATGAAGGTTACGGCGTAACTTATTGTTTAGTTACGCCGTAGTTATTAGCTTGGGCGCGAAGTTTTGAAGTCCAGGGGCTAAATCCGTTAATGTTGGAAATTATAATACATGTTTATATGTATTATAAAAGATGAAATAACTGGAAAAGAAAGACATGGACCAAGATTGCAATTTAGCTAAAGATGGAGGCTAATGTGAAATATCTACTATTACATAAAGAAAATGATATACGTAGATTAGACATCAATTGATATTAGAAAAATAAGGGTTTCGTTTGGTTACTATTTGCCGCAAGACGAAGAAGGCAAGGTAGCAAGCAGGTGGCGTTGGTTTTAGGGGCAAAACTTTCGGGGTTTTGCCCCGGTATTCGACTAGGGGATCTAAAGCTTTTATCTAGCACGATATGTATTAATTCTCGACACTCATTTATTTATTCAGTTTCATTATTCTTGACAACAATTGTGATCTGCTTGTTTGATGATTGTCTTGATGCTTATTATGTGTTATTTAACTGCTTCCGTCTCTTAATTAGTTAACTATGGCGTAGTTATATATTTAACTACGGCGTAGTCATTTATTGAACTACGGCGTAGTTATATATTTAACTACGGCGTAGCCTTTAATTAATTAAACGTTGGTAATTAATATTTATTGACTTCTAATTTATTTATTATTAGTCAATTAATTATTTGATTTTTATTCCTTGTTTATTATTAGTTTTGTTTGAATACTTTCATGGCGAGTCTTGGGACACTCTAGTTCCCGTAGTGTTTAGCATTAGTTGTTCCTTAGACGCTTGTGGAATTAACCCTAGGAAGCAAGCCGCTAGGGATGTGACTTGGTGATAGCAATATCACCATACACGTGCGAATTAACCCTAGGACCACCTACCAATGCTATAAGCTTAACGGAATTAGAGGGGTGTAAGATCTGACCATGCCGCATCCGCTAGACTTATCCATGTTATTAGAGGAACTTAATGACTCTTACATCTTCGTACCGATGAACCCACGGCTTTACAATATTTTTGGATAGGACAAAGTGTAAGATAGATCTAGGTGATTTAACCCTCTGATCCGAAATGAATTTAATCCCCAGACGAAACAGTAATAGACACCTTTACTTTTATTACTGAGAATAGATTACCAGATGACCCTTGGTCACTAACAATTGCCTTGGTGAGGAATCTAGGATCATAGGGTAGACAAATTGACCATAGGAGTCTACCGACTTTATAACGGTTTAAGAATTAGATCTTAATTATCATTCCCATTAGTTGTTTGCCAGAAAACCTTGCCTATTAATCTTATCGAATAATTCTCATTTACTTTCATATTCCGTTTATTTACATTTATTAGTTTAGTTAATATCTTTAATCATAAACCCCCTTTTGATAAACGTGATATTGACTCTAATTAGGATCCAAACGCATAGCTCTTGGGACGACCTCGGCTTTACCAACTAGCTATACCACACACGATCGGATACACTGTCCGTTAGTGCATAAAGGTAGACCTTAGGTAAACGAGACTAATATAAATATTAAAACATGGTCAGTAAAACCTGCATCAAGTTTTTTGCGCCGCTGCCGGGGAGCTATTAGGATTTTAATTTAAGTCTTTTNGTCATGGAGATGGAACCAGATATTGATGAGATGACATTAGAAGAATACGAGTGGTATGAGTGCAAGCAAATAAACACGTTTGTGAGGAATCGTAGATCTAGGAGAGTTGCTACTAGAACACCTCCTCTAAAGCATTCCCTTCAAATTTCTCAACCATATGCCAATGCTGGTTTTATATCTCCTATTAAGTATGATGAAGTGGACATTGATAACATGACCATTCGTGAATCTGAATTGTTCATGACCAATCAATGTCAAAGGGAGAGTAGTTTGAATGACTACACTCGCGGTTTCACGTCCAAATTTAGTGATTATTCACAAGACACACCCAATCCCCATCCTGAAGATAGAGATTTGATGATAGCAAGAGGGGTGGATGAATTGTTCAGAATTGGAGCTGAAAATCTTCAAAGAATGGAACAAAAGAAGATTCATAATGGGTGTAATAATGAAAAACTAAAGGATGTGAACCAGGATTGTAAGGACCCTCTTGACTTTGTTATTTCTTCCATTACTAATATTTTTGCTAGTGTTTGTGAACAGGATATTAATAATGCCGATAGCAGCACTACAATGGAGGAAGAGGAAGTCTAAAAGGAGTGTGATGAGTGGAATATTGATGATTATTGGGACATGACATTTGAAGATGTAGAAAGGCTTAGGATAATACTGACACCTACCGTGCAAGATGATGTTAACCCAAAGCCGATGATGCAACCGCACCTGCCGCCAGTAACAGATCCTAATCAATCTAACGAGAAGGAATTTGGAGGCGAAATTCTGAGCAATACCATGAACGACAATGAGGTTAATGTGTTGAGCAAGCCGATTATTCAGCCACATCTTGGAGTGAGCCATTCATCAAATCCATCAACGAGAATGGGTAAGGTTATTAGGGAAATGACATCCATTTCGTGGTATGATTTTAATTTATCATTTCCCTACACTATAGCAAATTCACACCCTTATGGTGTTTATTGCTATTTTCAACCGCACTGGATTTCAAGTGAGGGGATGAACACCCTTTTACTCGGTAAATAAGGGTAGAGTCAAGCTCGTGACTCGAATAATATCTTTGTATTTTTATTTTTACTTTAGCTTTTGATTTTATTAGCATAGTTGGTTTGGTATGTTTTGTATAATCATTTTGCAGGTAATAGAGAAAGGTGGACGGTGGAGGAGCTAAAACTGGAGTTTTCACTCCAATTATTTTCCTCAGAAGACATCTACGGCGTAGCTCCGTTCATGACTACGCCGTAGCATCCTCCAGGTGACAGACCGTTTGATTTTATTACCTACGGCGTAGTTCCACATTATGACTACGCCGTAGCTTTCTCCTGTGCCAAATTAAATTAAAAAAAAAATTATAACAAACATACTTGAACTTGTATTAGTTTTTAAATGAACTTTGTGGGTATGTTCCCTGTAAACCCTCACGAGACTTCACTCGTCCACTTGGGACACCAAGTGGTTTAAAAGGCTTGTTGCATACGCTAAATGCAACCGTGATTCCTACGAAAGTGAGTTAGATTTTATTTTGTTTTATTTTTTATTTTTATACATTTCGTGCTATTTTTGCTTTTATCCGGATTTATGCTTTGTTGGTATTAGTTTTCTTGCTAGCTCACAGGTTTGTGGAATATGATGAGGTGCATAGCTACAAGAAAACACTTTCCATCCAATCTAGTTGAGTACCGAGATGGTGGTTTAGAAGATTTGTTGATGGAGATGGATCTTGCTCGAGGAGGCACGTTTGAAGCATGATACGGAAAGTGCCGTCTATTGATCATACCGAGCAAATCCAGGGGAGTTCTTCTATTCCTTTTCTAACCCTTCCTATTTTTCATTTATATGCTTAGTATGACCCAAGTGGGGGGAATGATTAGAAATAAACACCACTTGATTTTACTTGCCTTTATTTTTCTAGTTTATAGTGAAAAATGTTTCATCAATAAAATTTTGACATGTTTTTCATTACTTAACTAGATTAATTTAAACTGAGCACACCTACCCTATATTTCCATTATGTTAGGATAAGCATTTCCGTTTTCCCCGTATACATAATTCCATAAATGTGAGTGTGCCGGTGGCTGTAGTAGAATTTAGAACTTGGCTTTGTATATCTTTTTGAGACCATTATAATGAGCATTGCATTGAGGCAACTCGGTGTAATCGGTGCAGCTAGGAATTAAGGAAAATTTTAGGATAAACCCAAATAGCCCAAAAATTATGTATTGTGTATATTGACTTTTCACATCGATTAGTCAATCCCCCTGTTAAACCCTTTTGTTGCACTCACCTTTAGTGCAAGATACCCCTAGATACACCCTTCAGAGCCATTCCTTTCATTTTGTTCACCCAATATATGTTTCGTTACACCTATCGCCTAGCCTACCCTGTAGCTTCTTATAGTCCACGGTCCGGGCGTTGTTGGTTAATTTTGGTTCCACTAGTGAAAGTCGCGCGTTTTGAATAAAGGGTTTTGGAAGAAGAACGGGTTTAGATGGTAGTTGATCTCAAGTGGGGGGATGCTTTACATATCTGTATCATTTTTCCATTTATGTATACCTTGTCTTGCATCAAAAAAAAAATAAATTAAAAAAAAAAAATTAGAATAAAAAGAAATAAAGAGCATGCAAGCAAGGGTTTGTTTAAGTAGTTTATTAGCTGATTGTTATATAAATTAGCTTATGTGTCGTATTGTGTTAAGTATTTTCACCTTGCGGATCTTATACTTTATAGACCCGTGTCATTTCTATCCCTCCTTTCTATTTTAATATATCTTTGTACAATGGGGGCATTGTACATCTGAAGTGGGGGTATGGGAGATAGAAATGGAGAACTAATTACGGTTTTTGGTCAAAATATGTGCAAAATTTACCCAAATTTAAAAATTTTTAGAGCACATAATTTTTTTCCATTGATGATGAAGGCCGAGTTAATGCATCCCATTTGCCTAGTTTATGGAGATTATGAGGTACTACATTACATTTTATATGCATTAACTCGTGTATTGAAGTTATTGAAGACCCCTTGACTCTTGACCCTCGAATTTTGCTATGGGATTGAATGCGACTAGTGACGGGGCGATTGGACTTTAGGAATCTATTTGTTTCGTGTCTTTTTGTTTACACCCATTAAATATTTTCCCATGTCTTTATCCTACCCTTATCATTCCTTACCTTTAGCTTATTCGAGTTAAGGAATTGAGCAGTCATAGGTGTCTTGTTCATGGATTTGGGCAAGCATTTGTGGCTTTGTCGCCTTTTCTGGAATAATGGCATTGGTAGAGAAGTGATTTAACCCCGTAATCCTTATTGTTGTGTCAACCCATTTGCCTTTTGGAATAGTTGCATCTATAGGCTCTAGTGGTGGAGATTAGTATCTTTGCCAAGCCTATGATAGAATACTCGCCATGACTGAGTAGTTGAGTGATCACCCCAAAATAAACACATAGATTAGTGAGAGAGAGTGTGATCTCAATTCCCTTGTCGTGAGGTGATCGGTTTTGATATTTCTAGCTTAGGTAGTTTTTAAACTCATATCTTCCAAAATATCTTGGGAGATATCTTTTAGAGATAATTTTAAAAGGTCTACTTGAGGACAAGTAGAGTTCAAGTGGGGGGATATTTGTTAACATCAAATTTACCCATGATTTAAGCGTTANGGTTTTGATATTTCTAGCTTAGGTAGTTTTTAAACTCATATCTTCCAAAATATCTTGGGAGATATCTTTTAGAGATAATTTTAAAAGGTCTACTTGAGGACAAGTAGAGTTCAAGTGGGGGGATATTTGTTAACATCAAATTTACCCATGATTTAAGCGTTAATTTCCCTTTAAATTGCTCATCTTTTCTATTTATATGAAGAATATATACTCTTATTTCTTCCTATCTTGGTTTCAGGGTAAAGATGAGTAAAAGTACGTTATTGATGAATGGGAATTACGCTTGAAGTTACTATGAAGACACAAACACTGCGGTCTAGTTAAGTGATAATACTACACTGTTAGATGTTTTATACCCCAAGAGATGAAGACTATGCCGTAGCAAGCAAATGAGCTACGACGTAACAAAGAAAACCACAGGCTACGCCGTAGTTAGTAATTGGACTACGGCGTAATAATGAGGATAAGAGCCGTACGCCTGTAACAAGTCATCGAGTTACGGCGTAGGAAAGATTTTATGAAGACTACGACGTAGGACACCAAAAAGCTACGTCGTAGAGGTTATTTTGTGAAGGCTACGGCATAACTTACTACAGGGTAGTTGTGGATAAATGTGGAGTTACGGCGTAGATTGTCATGGAGCTACGCCGTAGTAATTTATTATGAAGGTTACGGCGTAACTTATTGTTTAGTTACGCCGTAGTTATTAGCTTGGGCGCGAAGTTTTGAAGTCCAGGGGCTAAATCCGTTAATGTTGGAAATTATAATACATGTTTATATGTATTATAAAGATGAAATAACTGGAAAAGAACGACATGGACCAAGATTGCAATTTAGCTAAAGATGGAGGCTAATGTGAAATATCTACTATTATATAAAGAAAATGATATACGTAGATTACACATCAATTCATATAAGAAAAATAAGGGTTTCGTTTGGTTACTATTTGCCGCAAGACGAAGAAGGCAAGGTAGCAAGCAAGTGGCGTTGGTTTTAAGGGCAAAACCTTCGGGGTTTTGCTCCGGTATTCGACTAGGGGATCTAAAGCTTTTATCTAGTACGATATGTATTAATTCTCGACACTCATTTATTTATTCAGTTTCATTATTCTTGACAACATTTGTGATCTGCTTGTTTGATGATTGTCTTGATGCTTATTATGTGTTATTTAACTGCTTCCGTCTCTTAATTAGTTAACTACGGCGTATTTATATATTTAACTACGGCGTAGCCTTTAATTAACTAAACGTTGGTAATTAATATTTATTGACTTCTAATTTATTTATTATTAGTCAATTTATTATTTGATCTTTATTCTTTGTTTATTATTAGTTTTGTTTGAATACTTTCATGACGAGTCTTGGGACACTCTAGTTCCCGTAGTGTTTAGCATTGGTTGTTCCTTAGATGCTTGTGGAATTAACCCTAGGAAGCAAGCCGCTAGGGATGTGACTTGGTGATAGCAATATCACCATACACGTGCGAATTAACCCTAGGACCACCTACCAATGCTATACGATTAACGGAATTAGAGGGGTGTAAGATCTGACCATACCGCATCCGCTAGACTTGTCCATGTTAGTAGAGGCACTTAATGACTCTTACATCTTCGTACCGATGAACCCACGGCTTTACAATAGTTTTGGATAGGACAAGGTGTAAGATAGATCTAGGAGATTTAACCCTCTGATCCGTAATGAATTTAATCCCCAGACGAAACAATAATAGACACCGTTACTTTTATTACTGAGAATAGATTACCAGATGACCCTTGGTCACTAACAATTACCTTGGTGAGGAATCTAGGATCATAGGGTAGACAAATTGACCATAGGAGTCTACCGACTTTATAACGGTTTGAGAATTAGATCTTAATTATCATTCCCATTAGTTGTTTGCCAGAAAACCTTGCCTATTAATCTTATTGAATAAATCTCATTTACTTTCATATTCAGTTTATTTACATTTATTAGTTTAGTTAATCTCTTTAATCATAAACCCCCTTTTGATAAACGTGACATACACTCTAATTAGTATCCAAACGCATAGCTCTTGGGACGACCTCGGCTTTACCAACTAGCTATACCACACACGATCGGATACACTGTCCGTTAGTGCATAAAGGTAGACCTTAGGTAAACGAGACTAATATAAATATTAAAACCTGATCAGTAAAACCTGCATCAACAACCTCGTTATCTGCGTTGTCGATGTAATTATCAAAGTACTTCTTTTCAGGTCGTGCCTTTGGAACAAAACTTCCTTAATCACTCTTGACAATTGGTGCACTTCAATTGCCAATTCTCTAATCATATTTTCTTGTTCCTTCAGAAACAATTCATTAGTGATCTTGAATTCTTTGAGAAAAGTTTGATTCTTGGTCTTCCGAACCAGCTTGGAAAATATCAATCATGATTCCTGAAATACAAAACAAATAGGCTTCGAAGTAAAAGCTTTCTAAGAGACAGGAAAGTTGATTAGAATAGTCTCCGTTCGGGATAAATACAAGTTTGCTGATATCTACAGACGTTGTAATTTAATGCAATACAATTTCAAGAGGTTTGGGTTACTAAATTACAATAAGATGGCAGGCAAACGAGCAACAAGTTGCGCCGCAACCCCCTTTTGGATGGCAAAACCAATCCTACTAAAAATGAAGTTTTGTTTCTTGAGGGCCGAAAAATTACTTTGCACGACCCGTTGAACTCTAGACAAAAACTTCTCTGCTTCCGGAGCTAGGAAACCAAATGTATCAAAGGCAAAAGGGATAAACACGTGTTGATTCTCTAAGCAAGCTTTCTCTACAGACGATGCGCCGTATCCTAGAAAAAGGTTACGCCGTATCTTATTACCTTAAAATTAAAATCAGACTTTTATTCAGAAAATCGATACGCCGTTTTTGAATTATAATGCGCCGTATCTTATTAAATATAAAAAACCGATTATATTTATAAAAATTTAAATGCGCCGCATAAACAGAAGCTAATGCACCGTATTTTCCTTATGCTTTAAAATACAAGATTTTTGATTCAAGGAATGCGTCGTATCGATAAAAATCGATGCGTCGCTTCTGTTTAATTATTTCGAAATCTGTTTTTAATTAAATATATAATACGTCGTATCTGAAGAAAATAGATGCGTCGCATGGCGTTAGGGTTTCGAAAAATTCTTATTAAAAACAGAATACGTTGTATCTTGGGGAAAGATACGTCGTACTCGAATTATTTAACGCGTTGTATTTATAAAATTAAAACGCGCATCTGTGAAATAGATGCGCCGCATCATTTGTATCAGCACAATACAATGACAACAGTTAGTACGAAAAATAAAAATAAAATAAAAATAAAATAAAAATAAAAATTACAGAAAATAAAAATAAACAGAAACAGAAAATATGCAAATTATACAATGAATGGAATGTAACTAATATACAACAAGTTAGTGGTTAAAATCTAAAAACCTAATAAAAAGAATAATCTAATTGAAATACTAATCAAATTAACAGATAAATACAATTCACTCCCCGGCAGCGGCGCCAAAAAGTTAATGCGCGTGATGTGTCGTTGCGGTTTAGCAGTGTTAATGCCTACTCAAGTTTTAAATTTATATTTAGCCGACTTATGAATAACACACACACACTTAACGAGCAGTGTACCCGGTCAGTATGAATATAATGGTAAGTAGAGTGTCGATCACTAAGAGTGGAACGATTTATCTAGTTAACCTAATCAGTATTTTAATGTCCGAAGTTAGTTTTACAACCTAATCTAATGCAAGGGGGGTTCAGCCTGAGAGACTGGCACATATTGGTTGAGTTAAACAATAAATTAAACTAATGAGCACGAATCAGCGAATAGCATACACGTACACATATAGATAATAGAGACTATAAGAAGACCTGTCCTGATAATTAAGTAGCTTGTCACTTATTTTATTGCTAGTTTTATATGAGTGTATATTAGTTAAATCTTTCTCGTTGGATCTCATTATATCGGCGGGTAAACCCTTAATGATTACTTATGACTATCCTATTTATCCAAAGACGTCAGATTAAATAGGCGAGGAAGGGGTATGACAGCCCAAGTAGTGCTCAGCTAGACACAGAGGTTATCAATGCACTAATATAAGTCACCAAAGACATCATCATATAAACTTTAATTGATGGGAAAGCAATTTTAAGAGGTTTGTATGATTTTCCGTAGTCACATACACATGCCCATCTATCCTGATGAATTAAAGTGTACTATTACAATAAAACAAAACTACTTAATGAATTAAATACATACATGACCTTCTTACAGCTCTAATATCTTCGTTTGGGGTGTGTCTTGTGTTGCTTCTTCGACTGAACTCGGCTCCTTAGGGTTATGTTGCACACAAAATTCGTCTAGGTCTTGGGGTATTTATAGTTTCTGTCTTAGGGTTCGATGCGGCGCATTGACTTAACTTCGCGTGGGGTCCAAGATTAATATATTCCGGAATATTCGTACACCGTCTTCAGATGCGGCGTAACTTAGATCTTTATGCGGCGCATGTACTTCAGTATCTTGGGTTGTATCTGGTGAAGTCTTGATAGTGATACGCCATATGTCAGAAGTGTAATGCGGCGTATCTGGAATAGAACGAGCTTGATCTTCTTCGTTGACCAAAGTTTCATATGCGGCGCATGATATAATTACATGCGGCGCATTCTTCAAAGTCAGGCAATGGTTTTCGAATTCATCTAAGTATGATATTGCGGCGTATCTGTTGAGAGAGATACGGCGCATCTTCTGGATTTCAGTAGACTTTTGACATCTCGCTTGTTTTGCTCCATAATTAGTTCAAAATCACCATTTTTTACCTGAGAATTACTAAAATAAAAATTAAAGTACCGATTGTCATATATAATAAAGTAAAACAAGTCAAATAAATAGGATGAATGATGATAATAATATGTACTTATTTGAGTTCATCATCAATTTGAGTCAATCAAACCACAATTAGTGTCAAATGAGGAGAAAATTGAGAGCTTAGAAAATAAACAAACGTCTTTAGAATTAGAAAACCTTTTACTCAAAGAGAGTCTAAAAGAGTTTTTACAAAAGAATGTTGAGTTAAACGAGGAATTATCTTGTCGTACTGCCAGGTTTGAAAACTCTTGTGCTAAACTTGAAAAACAATCTTTAATGTTTGAAACAAACTGGCAGCGTAAAATTGAGGAAAACAAATACGACAAGATTTCTTACGAAAATTCTTTGAAAATTATCTTAAAAGAGAATGAAGAGCTCAAATCTAAAGTGCTTGATTTGATGAAAACTAAGAATACTGAGTTTGTTGCTTCACGCCAATTGGAAAATCAAAATTTTTCATATTTTTCAAACCAACCAACAAATTTGGCAAACCTTACTCAAAAAACTCATATTCTTTAGCCAAAACATAAAGAGGTCTTATCTAATACTAACGTAATTGCTCCTGGTATGTAAAAAATTGGATCTACATCTTCTAGAGAACCATATGGAACTAATGATATGCTTCATAAAAAAGATTCTGAAATAGCTAGGAACAAAGCGTTACTTAGTAAGGACATGCCTCTAGATGCACCGTTGTGTTCCTTGACTTCTCCCCCTATAGAGAATAAACCAAATGGGTCAAGGAAACACTGGTACAAAAAGTTCTATCAGTCACGCCCAAAATGCGTGACGATAGGCATATAGTCACACACGTTTTTTTCGTCGTGTGTCACCAAAAGTCCCGCCACCGTAGGTGGCATATAGTAACGTTGTTGAGTTCGTGGCCTTTTCCATCGAAAAAGAGTGACCAAAACCCCGAATATGTGTGACAAATTAGGCACAAGTTTTGTTGGATTAGTCATTATCCGTGACCGTAAATACTTTATAGTCACACGAATATTTTTTGAGAGTAACTATTGTTTGTCCTTTGGCCACATAAGTATATAATATATGTGACATTTGAGATGAGTCTTTCTAGTAAACGTGTATTATGTGTGACTATTTNACTCTACACTTTTGTCCAACTAAACACTTTTGTCCCCTTTTCATATGCATTAAGGACTTGTATCTCCTTCTGCATTTAATCAGTTTGTCTAAGTTTTTTTTTACCTCATATAAAAGTGGCAGCTGAAAAGACAGTAAAGAAATTACCACTTTTTTACCTCATATAAAAAGGAGGTACCTCCTTCTGTAATTAATCTATATCTACTGGCTAGAACGAGTGTGTACTCCACACCTCGTGACTCGACTATAAGCTATACCTGACTAAGAAGTAAATCACAATTACACAAAATATAAGACAAAATATAAGTGATGACATAAAAATCACCAACAAATGACTCTTGTAATCTTATATAAAAAGAATGCAGAGATGGAGTGCTATACTGTAAACACCAATCACGACGCAAACAATTTGTTATACTAAACGTATATTGTATCATATGTGCGATAATCATATAGATCATGAGACAACAATAATAATACAACATCCTGTCAAATCCGCAAAAGAACATGAGACGTTATACTCAAAGAGCTAGCACTAATTACCGTACCCATATAAAACTCAAGTTTTTTATTAACCAAAACCAACTAAGTGAATTGAAATATGATAGGAAGATGATAAGTAACTTAATGATTGTGGTGACTTCATTTTTGGAAATTTACATAAAATCATAAGGATAAGTAAAAGTATTGGCTTATCCTTAGTTTTGCATGTTAACAATTTGTGATAGACATGCAACTGGTGAAATGAATCGCTTCCACAACTCCCTTATCATCTTGACCAAGACTTTAAAGAAGACATGGGATAGGGAAGACTTTATGCAACCTATGGTCTATCATCCACACATTCCTTCTCAGCTTGACCAAGAAAATTTGACTGATAATAACTATTTTCTTGTATTATCACATGAGACCTAAAAGAAGACTTAGGATACACAGGACTACACTTATATTGCATATATCGTAGACAAGTAACTAAAGAGGTTCGTTTGTAGCTGCACTTTTTGCGTACTTCTAATGTTCGTTTATGTAATTGTAAGTGA
Source organism: Artemisia annua (assembly GCA_014162995.1). Classification (NCBI taxonomy): domain Eukaryota; kingdom Viridiplantae; phylum Streptophyta; class Magnoliopsida; order Asterales; family Asteraceae; genus Artemisia; species Artemisia annua. The sequence continues at coordinate 30,332 of LBNU01030533.1, forward strand.
ATTAATATATCGTACAACATCATCAAATAACACTCAAAATTCTAAACATTTTATGAAGAAGAATTAATATATTTAACTGTTAGTGAAATAGATCGTACTTCTAATGTTCGTTTACGTATACGCCATAACATATGAAATGCTTTACATTTTCGGTATCTAAATGCAAAGAGTAAAAACATATTTACCCAAAGTATAACTTATACGGAGTACTTAAATTTAATCATCATATCATTTACCCAATATTTTAACAAAAAAATATTATCAAGTTCACTTTTGGGTTGAAAACAAACATTTTTGTTTGAAGTCATGATGGGTTGGGTCAACTATATGTTCCAGCCCATTGTATCATAAACATCTATGGTTTTTTCTTGTAACATACTACTGTAACATAGTTAAAGTAGTCAGCTTAGCTATCATTTGTTGATCAAATGAGACTTGTAATCTTGTAGAAGGAAAAATGCAAAGATGTACGTAGTACTATGCTGTAAACACCAACCGTGACGCATACAATTTGCTACATATATACTCCGTAGACCATAAGAAAATGATACTGCTAAAGCCAACACATGATCCGGTTTACACCAACACTATTCATACACGCTAAAGAACATGAGACATTATACTCAAAGAACACTAATTACTGTACCCATACAAAACTCAAGTTTGTGATTAACCAGAACTGAGTAAGTAAATGAATTTACAGTAAGATGGAAAGATTGCTACTACTCTAGTTAAAACTATACAGTGCTCGCGGCGCTCGCAGCTGCATATTCGTTCATTCCAGTTAGGAGCTAAGTCATGCCTCCACTTATTCCCAATATTTAGTTGATGTTGAGCAAAGAAAAGCAATTGGTAATGGCTTTCTTTTAAGGAATGTGGATGAAAATCAGCTTATGTAGGTTTTGTTAGTGTTTTTGTTTAGGATAATTGTGCAAATAAGCAATGTATTATTTTTTGCGAAAAACACAAAACTCTATCCATCGAAAAGTCATTATTCATCCATTTTCTATTTTTCTTAAAGTTATCAATCGTAATTTGCCATAAGTGGACATGTCCATTAACAAATTCTTCATAGTTCATACTAAGGGGTTTTGTTTAAGCTTATTTTTAAGCTTACCAGAGTTCACGTGGTTTCAGCTTATAATACTTTTCTAACTTATTTTATGACATGTAGACTTATATAAGCCTATAAATTGTAAAATAAACCCAAAAAAGTAATCTTATTAGACGTAAACCGAATTCATTTAAGCTCGGTAGCTCAAAAATAAGCTTAAGCAAACACCTCGTACATGCAAGACATTTCAACAACTCATTACATCGGCTACAAAAATCATAAATCCGTGTTTTTCATAAAAATGGAAGTCATTTTACCAAGAACCGGAGTAAATAATTAAATACCCCAATTATTTAGACCGGGTGTAATGGAGGCCTTCGCCACCCGTGGAGAGCCGCTACCACGAGCCATCCGCCACTACGACCTGCCATCCATTGCGCGCCAAGTTGCCTTTTGGGGAATTGGTTCGGTGGTACGGACCACCTAACGTGGTGCACTAACTTTTTTTGTTATATAATTGTGTGTGGGGTATATTGTATAGGGTGGGATATTTTTTTATGTGTTTGATTAAGTGGCCACCATTACACCCAACCTAATAATATGATTTAAGTGAAGTTAAATAGTGTGCTAAAAACCGATGTGACGCTAAGGTGTTGACAAAGTGACCATTACACCCTAATAGTATGATTTAAGTTAAGTTATTTCACTCTAATATAAAGTACATGCAACAAAANAAACATCAAAAGCAATCTTAAATCCAAATCCTAATAACTTGACAACATACAAAAACAATTCAAATCCTAAAAAACATCCAAACACTAGATACTTCCAACCTTAAACAAAATCTCAAAACCCGAAACCCGAAAAATCAATCAGTTAACAATCCAAGCCAAACCACCTCCAAAATCTAAGCTTAGAATAACATGTACAAATTTCACCATTTGCTAAACATCATTTACAGCAAAATCTAAAAAATAATCAAATCCAACTAAAATTACGGCATATCAAACATTATCTAAAAAACATCAAAACAGCAAAATTCAAATCCTAAAAAACATCAAAAGCAATCTTAAATCAATATAAAAATATTTGAAATTCTAAAAAACATCCAAACACTAGATACTTCCAACGTTAAACAAAATCTTGAAACCCGAAACCCAAAAAATCAATCAGTTAACAATCCAAGCCAAAACACATCTACAAATTCCACCATTTGCTAAACATCATTTACAGCAAAATCTAAAAAATAATCAAATCCAACTAAAATTACGGTATATCAAACCTTAGCAAAATCTCGAAAACCCGAAACCCGAAAAATCAATCAGTTAACAATTAAAAATAAATCAGCTTCAAAATCTAAGCTCAACATTATCTAAATATCATATACATTCAAAATCAACACACAAAATCCAAAAAATAACCAAATCCAACTAAAATTACAGTAATAAAAATCAATCAAAACACAAAATAAACAAAACCCAACTCATAAAAAACCAATCAGATCTTATATATATACCAAAAAACAAAAACCAATCAAACAATAACATTAAAACACAAAAAACATGTTCCTTAAAAAAAACAAAACAAAAAACATGTTTTTTTTAAGGTTAAGGAAAGAAAGGTACCAAAGGAAGGAAGGGCGGTTGAATTTGAAGTTAAAAAGTACGGCAAACAAAGACAGACAAACAGAGAACAAATGAGAATGAATTGTGTGTTTTGTTTTTGTTTTGTTTTGTTTGCTTCGAATTTATATAAAAATTATTTTGTGTTTTAGTCCCTCTTTTTCTTTTCTTTCACACATCTCAAAAACCATTTTCTTGTTCTATTTTTAAACCCTAGTTTTGGTTTTGACTTGACTATGTATGGTTGGTTTTTAACTATGGTTGAGGTTTTTGACTAGAGGTGTGGTTAGCCAATGGGTGAGAGGCTTATTTTTGGTATTTCATTAATAAGGAGTTATGTCTATCTGCGCGTTATATCTTTATAACGCGATCTTATGACACGAGACGATATCAGCCCTCAAGTTATAGGGTATGGCGTTAAATTTACCATACAAGTAAATAGGGTTTTTTTTTTTTTTTTTTTTTTTTTTTTTTTTTTTT
>LBNU01030533.1:33610-51293 GCA_014162995.1 Artemisia annua
TCCTTTTTTTTTTTTTTTTTTTTTTTTTTTTTTTTTTTTTTTTTTTTTTTTTTTTTTTTTCTCTTCTTTTATTAGGTTAACTTACAAACAGGTAGTTAGTCTACACAACTTTTTCTCGAATAATTTTAAAAATTATGTAAAAATTTATCAGTTTATTAACAATTAATAATATGAAAAATTAGTTATATTAATAAATTTGAAAAATATTATAAAACATTAGATTTTCACAATTATAATTGTATGTTAAAATAAGTTTACACTTATAAATGTGAAAAAATTTTAAAAAATGTCGACACTTATAGGTGTGTGGAAGTTAGTTTTTTCACACTTACTCAAATATGGAGAAATTGAATGTTACAATTAATTTTCACACTTAGATGTATAGAAAAATCTTAAAATTCTTACTAAACATAGTTTAAGGGAGTGGTTAGCTTATGGGTATGGGAATAAATGAATGGATTTTATTACCAATAAATTATTTGGTTTGTGAGTTTTATTTTGAAATATGAGTGTGAAACCAATAACACTAGGGTATATTTGGCAAAACTAGTTGTAAGCTATAAACTGTAAGTTGTAAGCTGTAAACTGTAAAGCTGTTAACATGAGCTACAAGTTGTATCTTTTTTTCATTAAAAGTGTTTATTAACACTTAATAATGTTAAAAATTAGTAACATTAATAAATGTGAAAAAATTATAAACATTATGTTTTTACACTTATAATTGTACCAAAATAAGTTCACACTTATAAATGTGAAAAAAATTGAAAAATATCAGCACTTATAGGTGTGGAGATTATTTGCAATACCAATTTTTTTCACACTTACTCAAATACGGAGAAATTAAATGTTGTAATTAATTTTCACACTTACAAGTATAGAAAAATCTTAAGATTCTTACTAAACATAGTTTAAGGGAGTGGTTAGTTTATGGGTATGGGAATAAATGAATGGATTTTATTACCAATAAATTATTTGGTTTGTGAGTTTTATTTTGAAATATGAGTGTGAAACCAATAACACTATGGTATATTTGGTAAAACTAGTTGTAAGCTATAAACTGTAAGTTGTAAGATGTAAACTGCAAAGCTGTTAACATGAGCTACAAACTGTATCTTTTTTTTTTTCATTAAAAGTGTTTATTAACACTTAATAATATTAACAATTAGTCACATTAATAAATGTGAAAAAAGTATAAAACATTATTTTTTTACACTTATAATTGTATCAAAATAAGTTCACACTTATAAATGTGAAAAAGTTAAAAAAATATCAACACTTATAGGTGTGGAGATTATTTGCAATACCCATTTTTTTCACACTTACTCAATATGGAGAAATTAAATGTTATAATTAATTTTCACACTTACAACTATAGAAAAATATTAAAATTCTTACTAAACATAGTTTAAGGGAGTATCTGGTATATGGGTATTGGAATGAATGAATACATTATTACCAATAAATTATTTGGTTGGTGAGTTTTATTTTGAAATATGAGTATAAAACCCATAATACTAAGGTATGTTTGGCAAAACTAGTTGTAAGTTGTATGTTGTAAGCTGTAAACTGCAAAGTTGTTAATATGAGCTACAAGCTGTATCTTTTCTTCAATAAAAGTGTTTGGTAAGTTAGCTGTTAAATGTAATTATAAGATGTAAAATAACAAAAAATGATATATTTATAATTGTAAACAAATGTTTAGAGGGTGTATCAGTAATTTAAAGTTTTAACAGTCCAAGATATTTAAAAAACTTCATGAATCATCTTTTCGTTTTGAAGCTATTTGTTTAAGATAAAAGCTTGAAGTTGATGTATCTAACACAGCTACTTATTGTAGAGGAGATTATTTTTGTAACAAAAAGCTAACAGCTCCCCAAAAAGCTCTTGCCAAACAGGCCCTATATATATGCTAAACCATCAAGAGTGGTGGGTTTACAAAACTCATATTCATTGCGATACCCATAGTGATTCCTTTGACAAACCAGAAACTCCTTAAATTTGACTGTTACAATCATTGAAGACACGTCGTTGGTGATTAGCAACATGTGGATGAATTCCTTATTACACATAGTTTAGAGTTGTTGAGGTTAAGATTGTTGTGTCGAATTGTTGTAGATTCATACTGCTTGATAGTTTTATTACTAGTAATTAAGGGTGCTATCGGGTCGGGTTGTCGGGTTTATCGGCCCGGGTTGATTCGGGTTTTCATGCAGAAGAAAGTAGCCCGCAACATGAGCCTATAAGGAGTCGGGTTATCGGGTTCGGGTTGATATCGGGTCGGGTTATATTGGGTCGGGTTATATTGGGTCGGGTTTACGGGTTAATCAGGTTATCGGGTCACTTGGTTATTTGGCTCAATTAGTATTTCATGTCTTAAGTATGTTACTGAAAGAAAAATAATGCTAGACTAATGATGGGTGAAAACAAATAGTGATACCTGTAATAGAGATCAAACAAAAGTTGGTTATGTAACACCAAAACTTACATTGGTTTCTACTACGTAAGACCACTCATAAGGGATGCCATCATAGGCTTCTTCTTTAGATTTAGAGGTGTAGACAACTAGTCGGTAATTTTTGGCTCATATTAGTGATTGTTGTATCACCACCGTCTTTAGGCATCTAACTTGGCGAGCATATGTGTATATGAAGCAACGATGCAGTGAAAATCTTACTTAAAGCAGCTGGTGATGTCACATAATCCTCAATGAACATGGTGATAATTTCAGTTGGATTTGCTGCTAAAAACCTTTGAATCTATCTTAGGCTTTTAGCACATTGATTGCCAATTACATATTCGTGACTCCTAGGCTAATTGGATGTAGCTAACAAATATACTCACATATGTTGTTATGTTATAGCATCTGCAACCAAAGGAATGACACATCTGTATGTCGTTATTGAGGTGACACATTCATACATATCCAACATTAGAAATATAGGTTACATAAGTTGGCATAAGTGTTTAAAATTCACAATAAGCATTTGCAAATTAAACTCACACAATGCATACAAGAAGTGTAGCATATGTTTAATAAAGAATAACAACAGACATGTTATCACTAAACGTATGAAAAAAAAAAAAAAAAAAAAAAAAAAAAAAAAAAAAAAAAAAAAAAAAAAATAACTTTTTAATGGGCTTATTCAGAAAATAAAAAGATATATTAATACTATCTCCGTCCCATAAAATTGTATTTTGGACTTTTTAAGTTTTATTCTTTTTTAACTTATGACCTTAATATTTACTGTTGCTTTATAATGGTTGATGAAAAATATATGAATGGATTAGGATTTAAATTTATTTTCATTAGCATAATTCTCATCAACTATTATATAACACAAACAAAAATATTTAAGATCAACGATGAAAAAGAAAGACTTAAAAAAGTCAAAGTGGACAGTTTTTATGAGACCGAAGGAGTATGTCATTATATCTTATCAGGTTTATCGGGTTGACCCGATATCGTGATAAGAAATTAATCAGGACCCTAACCCGACCCTATTAGGTTATCAGGTCTATCAGGTTGATCCAATGAACTCGATAAGCTAAGTTGGACCCGAATCAACCCGATCCTATAAGGCATTATCGACTTCGTCGGGTCGGGTCAACCTATTTGACACCTCTACTAGTACTCCATTCGTCTCAAATTTATAGTCCATATTTAATTTTTCGGTTGTCTCAAAAATATGTCCACTTTCCATTTTAAGTACTACCTCCGTCCCATATTTATTGTCCATCTTTCTTTTTTCGGTTGTCTCAAATTAATTGTCCACTTCTATAAATGGATAGGGAATATAAATCAAGTTTACCATATTACCCTTATTTGTAGTTATTATTACAAACTTTAAAGAAGTTGAAAATTAATTGATTAAGGGTAAAACTGTCTTTGTGCAAAAAGTAAGAGAGAAAAAACTGTAAAGGTTATGCTTTTCTAAAACTGTGTGTTTTTTGTCTATGGACAATAATTTTGGGACGGATATAGTAATAAAAATAGAATTTAGTAGGAGAATATTCTATATAAGTAGTTGAAAATTGTAGTGATCTCACTTTTATTAAACTTTATTCTTTGTTGTCTCCTGACAATAATTTTGAAACGGAAGGAGTAATATAAGAAAGGGAGGTGATTGACACACTCTTATAATTTATTGGCACACTCCACTGAATACATTATACAATTGTATTTTAAGTATAATATACTTTAACTGTTTGTACTGTAGAATATGCAAGTAACTTTTAAAAGTGTGCGAATCAGTTCTCCAGACGTATAATTTGAGATTAAAATGACAAAGAAAACAAAAAGTAGAATGATTTGACTTAAACTATGCAAAGTACATGCACACTAGTGAAATCCATGAAAAGATGAGCTCTTTTTGTCTTGCACAGGAGACCATATAAATGTTTGATGGTGATGGTCGAGTTTTATTTATGTTACTACTAGTAATTGACTACTTGTATTTATTTAATTTAACTCAAATACGCTTTCATATTGTATAAAGTATAAACTTTTAGTAAATATTAAGGGTCCGTTTGTTTTAAGAGGTTGGATTGGGTTTGAGGGGCTCACAGATAAAAGCAGATGTTTGGTTGAGGATTTCACCGTTGGATTTGAATTTTATTGTTGAATTTCGTAATAGTGCTCAAATTGAATCCTTTTGTGTTAGACGGGATTTGTAGTGAAATTGCTAAAATGGTGGGCCCATTTTATTTTGTGTTATATTCATTTTTACTTATAAAATTTATTCTTTCTTTTTATACCAAATAAAATCCAAATCTTAAGGTAAATTTAAATCCAAATACGAATCCAAATCCTAAACCCGTCAACAAACCAAACAGACCCTAAGATTCACTTATGTTCATTTAAGACATTATAGGTAAGAGTACATGGTGCAAAGACGAACCACACGCCATAAGCGTTTTTTCCCCAACGCGTAATCATTTTGCACCCCCTCCCACGCCATTCCCCGCCATTGGTCCCCTACCCACATCACTGGGTAACTAACTAGCGCCATCTGTTTTTTTTTGTTTTTTTTTTTTTTTTTGGTGAGTGGGCACTTTTAGTGATGTGGTATGGACTCACGTGCACCTATAACAGTTATAGTTGATGGTGTTTTAGTTATTGTAATGGTATTATGTGTGTACTAAGATGGCAATTCAATAACAGTTATTGGTTTGCATGACTTCACTAAGCTCTCTAATATTGTGATTGTTTTGAGTGTATTAGAATTAAAATAAAATAGGAGTCTTAAAGAAAAAAATAATAATAAATAAAAGTTTTACAATGGTGGTTCACTTTCTTTTTACCCTCAAAAAAAATTCAACATGACTCATCATGTTCAAAATATACATGAAGGGATCCATATCCATTTAGTAATTGTTACTAATTATACTCTTTACATCTTATATCACCCTTACTCATTAAAATCACTTTTGATTACTTGAAACACAAAATAGACACTTATTTAAAGACATTTCAAAATGTAAAGATGGACATTTTTAAAACGAGAGGAATACTTAACAAAAAAATTGCTCAATTGTTCAAACAACATGTGGAATACAATGGTCAAACAATATAGTAACATTTAATTGACTATAACAAATAGGGTGATCTTATACGTACCCTGTGTAACATGATGGTTCTTTAGACTAAAACACTATAAAAAACTATTTAAATTAGCAAGTAACATTCTGAGTTACTTTTGGAACTAACTTGATCATCTTCTAGCCATGATCTTGCCTATTTGCTTTGTCAGTTCTGCGAAAATTCAAAATTATCTTACTTAGACTACTTTTTATGAGAGGTGGTAAATCATCACTATCCTTCCTCTTATGAGTGATCTCATAAAAGTCATTCAAACACCACGCGCCATGCTTAAGATTTTGCACATAGTGGTGGTTTGCACCACGTTTATGTGTTTTTTTTTTTTTTGTGGTGTGTGTGTGTGTGTGATATTGTGAAGTATGTTTATATAAACTGATGTATCTTTATATTTTTTTAGTGATGACCATGAAAAGTAAAATATGATGATAATGATGATGTAACGTTAATGTGAATGTAATAACAATAGTTTCATAAAAACTAGTCTCAGATGTAAACCTTAGGCTGCATGCAGTAGAACAAGAGATCAACTGATCGACCTACAAAATGATCGATCGTCCTTATTGTGCCACAAAAATCGTTGTCGGTCGTCGATCATTAATTTGGAGTAAATAGTTGTAGGACGACCGACTATCGTCCTATTTTGTGTGTGTTATTTAATTAAAAAGGAATATTTATGGGGTGAGTTTTCTGAAGCGTAAGTTGTCTTAGTGTGGCAAAAAATCGCCAGTAGGTCGTCGGAAAAAAAAGCTGACGTGACGGGTAAAACCAGGTTCAATCCCCTCCCTTACTATGTCGCCTTATGAACCATTGAAACAATCAAACCCTTGTCGCTTATAACATTTGGAACTAGTGGATGTAGTTGATTCGTTTCTCATTCCTAAGGCTGTGTTTGAGAGGGGGCTTATGGGGCTTAAGTTTTTAAAATAAGTCCGACTAATAAAATAAGTCTCGTTTGTCATGGGGCTTATGGAAGAGCTTATAAAATAAGTCGCTAAAAACTTTAGCCCCATAAAAAGGGCTAAAGACTTTAGCCCGGGGTTTTGAAGAATAAATTACCTTTTTACCCATACAAATATCTAACATATACACACACTCATTTAATTATGTCATTTTTAGTAATTTTGCTATAATAAGCCCCAACCCATTTGCTAAACAAGTTTATAAAAATACAAATTTTAATTTCGGCTTATAATATAAGTTCTAGCTCCAGCCTCAGCTCTAGCCAATTTCGCCAAACATACCCTTAATCTTGGACTAGAACATTTTAGCTCAAAGTCAAACCTATAATTGTGAACAATCTCATCTTTCAACCAAAAGATTTTGTACAAAATCTTGTACTTTTTTACATGGTACATAAATTCATTTTCTTTTTTCTTTTTTTACTTTTAACTCGTAAGACTTTTTAACAAACCCATTTACAGTATTATTCTCCAAGTTAACGTACTAACGTGATAAGTTAAAGAAAAAGGAGGGCTTGAACTGTCAAACAGTAAAATTCAAGGGGAATATCTACAAATTTTAATTTTCAAATCTAGACTACTTTCTTTCTCAAATTAACATGATTCCTTGCTCAAATGATGTTCAAGTAACATTAATGACTATAAGTCCTATTTGGAATCGCACCGGAACAAAACCGAAAACACAACTTTTATCGTACCATGGAGTCATGGACCGAGAAGCAAGCCCTACATAACCACTTCCGATCCTGCACAGTTTCAAAACATACGGTACTCACTTGAAACACTGGATCAAGTTGCACGCCCGTGAAAAGACCTGTCCATATTGAAACAAAACCAAACACGAGCGATAATCTTTCCTGTAACAAACGCAATCTGTACTAAACACTGTAAACAAAACCAAATAAAATCGAGAACATCTTTATGATGCACCTTAATCAATTATCTACAATATCCAAAACATCACAAAACAAACAAGCAAAATTCTTCTTATCCTTGATACAATCCACATTTCGATTCAGTCTTCTAAATTGAGACGAAAGTCGATATTGGGCATCTCAATACGCGGAAGCTCAGGAATTTTTAGATCATTAACTGGCGAAGATTCGATGAGGTTACTTGTGAGGTTGCTAGAAATCATCGAGTCCGTATCTTCATCATTACCAATTGCTTTAGAGGGTCTTATCATACTCATAAACAAACCACCAATGGAGCGAAACGGGTGAGACACTCCGTCTTTGAGTTTCAAAATGATGGACACTTCGGATATCTGCCAAGTGACGGTCAGGACTATCATGGCTGAAAGAAGACATTGTGTTATAAAATTCTGTCTCTTTAGTTCCTTAAGCTCTTTTACTATCTTCGCTTTTTCCTCGTCATCTTCTTCTTTCGATTTTGCAACATTGTTGTTGTTCATTTTGGTCAAGTCACCGTCGACCATGGACTTCATGGATTCCGATTTTGAGACAGCAGGAGATGCTAGCTCCTCTTGTTCACTTTCAAACTTATCCAACTGTTAAATTTTTTAAGGAAACAAATTTGATTTAAGTTATCGAAAGACAAGTGTTCCACGATTAAATTAGTGACAACTTTGAGTCATATCCTGGATAAGCATACATGTAACAAATTCGATTTAAGTCATCATCATGGTGTCATTATATCCTTAAACAAAATGGTAATTAACATTCTCATTTTATAGAAATGCCTTATCTAATAAATGCAACTGGCTCAAAGCCGAAAGCCAATACTAATACATGGATATCCTTCTATTCAACTAAAAAACTATAAATGGAAGATCACTTACATATAGTTACATGAAGCTTATAACAATCTCAAATGTTCTATCTCATACCTATGTGTGACTTGTTACGTATAAAATATAAACATTTAAGGGCAAAGGGCACTAAAATATAAGTAACTAGTCATTTTTTTTCTCTCTATGCCGTATAGCCATCTTTGTTTCCTATTCTATATATCGTACTTTCAAATTATGTTTATTATGTGTATCTTATAACTATTTTGTCTATGCCTGTTAACAAGAGTGGTGATAAGGAGGAAGATAAAATTGTCACAAAATACATTCGACAAGCGAAATTCAAAAATATGATGTATATAATATAAAAAAATAAAAATGACCGCACAACGAAGTAAAAAGTAACAAGTTAGTTATACTACGTATTTTCGTGTCCTTTGATCAACATTTAAACAAGCAAATTTCAAACACCCCTCAACACTCGACGAAACGATTTGTTTATATGTCTTAGTCGAATTCAAATATTAGTAACTCATTTTGTTAAGGAAATATACAGAACATAAATAACATTCGCTAAAGAATAAACTACCTCAGACATCAATTTGGAAAGTAGATCATGGTCGTGTTTCTCATCATCATCATCGGATGATGTTTTGTTACCACTGGGCCCCACTTCTTGCATAGCTTGTTTTATGGCATGTTTTATCACTTCTACCTTAGACGATGACACCATATCTCTGTCTAAAAAAACATACACTATCTAGAATGAATGAATGAATGAATCTTATTTTTTTTGTTGGGAGGCCTAGAGTGTTCCAGTTTTTTAGAAAAGAGACAGTCAAATGAGTAATAATTTGTAGTATCGAATCATGCATGATCTGCTCCTGTCCTGACACGTGGTTGTAGTTAACATCACACGTGGCCTGTGACTTATTTATATTCCCATTTATTAGCCAACCATATATCTTCATTTTTTGTTTTGAGTCGATAGCAACACAAACTCGCAAAGTAACTCGTAGTCACATTATTATTTCTTTTCCACTTATTTACTTTTCGTTCGTGAGGAAGAAAGAGATGCGGCGAGAAAAAAACTAAAATGAAAATAACGAGAAGAATTTTTAATCACATTTTTTAAATAAAAGAAAAAAAAAATACTAAAAGAAGATGTATTTATTTTACAGCTGCATCTGAAAGATGTATCTATATTCATGTCCATATAATTTTCAACGATACATTTTTGTTCTGTTTTTATGCGCGACACTTAAAGTTGTGTATCGACGTTGTGCGTCGAAGAGGGTTTTCAAGCGTGTACATGAATGGGTTTTTATTTAACTAAAATTATCTCAAATGTATCGATTTTTAAAAAATGCATATGTTTCTAAATTCTTTTCAAGCGTGTTACAATCCTTTTTAGCTTAATAAAATACACCACATGACTTATAATATTAAATCCGCCACTAACTTGACCCTTGAACCTAGAAGTTTTGCTTCTTGTTTGTCGTCTTGTATATCATGCTTGATACACGAGTTAAAAATGTCTAATACATTAAAATATCATGATATAGTATAGATGTACGAACGAAAGAAGATACGTAATTCTTAAAAGGTTAGCTCATAAAATTCTAATTCAAAGTCAAACCTATAAAAAGGTTAGCTCATAAAATTACAACGAATTTTTTACAAAGTCCCGTCTTGAACTATAAAAACTACTTATAACATTAAATGTAATGAACTTTCATAAAGTGTTACAATATATACATTTTGATATATTGTCATATCAGAAAAACTGATAAATGTCACTATTTTTAACGTGACAATACATTACAATGTGTATTTTAAAACACTTATGAAAGTTCGTTGCATTTAATGATATTTTTTATAGTTCACGTAACAAAACAAAAAAGTGAAAAAAGTTTGTCCCTATAAATGTGAATAATCTTGCTTGCATCTTTTAACCTGTAATCTTTAACTTATTACATAGCACACAAATTAACATATAAATTTTTACTTTTAGCTCGTAACACTTTTTAGCAAATCCATTTTTTTCTAAATTATCTTAACGTAACTATGTGATTAGCCAAAAGGCCATTATGTGATTAGTTAATGAGAAAACAAGGGCTTTGGATGTAATTAAGCAAAGGTATGAAACTGCCTTCGTGCAGGCTTGCTAGACTTTGTGTCTCGATTTGTCTAAGTTCACTACGTTAAGCGAACCATTACCTTCACTGTTAATCTCCCGATTTCCTAATGGTTGATTCACCATGAACAATATATGAAAAACAGAAACACCTGCCCGAAATCAGATTGGGACTAAGGAATGTTTGAGACGAGAACCAGACAATATGGTACCTGTTTAGAGCCGGGTTGACTATTTAACCATTTTGGCTACTGATTCATGCATAAGTCCTTGCTCAATGATGTTTTGTTAACACTTAAGACTACAAGTCCCATTTTGAGTTCCACCTGAACAAAACCGTAAACACAACTTTTTCCATACCATGGACTGAGAAGCAAGCCTGCATAACAGCTTCTGATCCTACACGATCTAAAAAATGTTACTCGTATGGAACATTGGATCGAGTTTTGTTTTGCACGCACTAAAAAACACATGTCCGTGTTGTAAACAAAATCAAACACGAGCAATAACCACTCGTGTAACAAAAGCAATCTGTACTAATTACTAAACACTGTATACAAAACCGAATCAAATTGATAACATTATAGATCACCTTAATCACACTATCTACAATATCCAGAACATCACAAACAAAAACAAGCAAAATTATTCTTGTCCTTGATGCAATCCATTATACGACTCAGGCTTCTAAATAAAACCAAAGTCGATTTTGGGCAGCTCAATATGTTGGAACTCGGGTATTTTGTGATTGGGAACCGGCAAAGATTCGATGAGGTTACCTGTAGTCAACGAATCCGTATCTTCATTGTTAACATTTGGTTTATGACGTTTAATTATACTCTTAAACAAACTACCAGCAGAGCGAAACGGTTGAGTCACTCCGTTTTTGAGACTCAAAATGATGGAGACTTGGGATATCTGCCAAGTGACGGTCAAGATTAATATGGCTGAAAGAAGACAGTTTGTTATAAAATTCTGTCTATTCAGTTTCTTAAGCTCTTTTACTATCTTATCCTCTTCTTCGTCTTCATTCAAATTTGAAATATCGTTGTTGTTCATATTTGTTAAGTCACCGTCAGGGGACGGTAGATCCTCTGGTTCACCTTCCAACTCCTCTAACTGTTAGAAGATAGTCACTGTATGTGATTATGACCGTCAATAGAAACTAAATTGTTAATGCCTAAATACTTGATTATAGTAAGTCATATGTCGATAATTACATGTGGCCACAACCATAAACTACTCTACTATGATGATCTTATTATTTACATTTTAACAATACACGTATTCGGATATACAAAAGTCATTTTTACAGAATCAGACATTGTATAATCACTTAAGAAACGCAATTCCAAACACCCTTTAAGATGTTACAAGAGAATTTTTGAAGTCACTAGTCTAGTCTCAAGGGTGTGTGAAGTCACTAGTCTAGTCTCAAGGGTGTTCAGGGTTCATCGTAATGTGCTAGTAATTGACAATGAAAATAAACACATATCAACCTAGCTTTTTATTTCCATAAGCTTATTTAGTCTAAACTAAAAGCAATCACAACATCCTTTTTTCCCCTCCCGGGTGACTATGAGCAATCAAATAAGCTTATTTACTCTAGAATAAAAGCACTTAAATAAGCAATCCAACATCCTTTTGTCTCTACTGGGTTACCAACTGACCATGATTTCTTAATATTTTGGGTGACTAAGGGGGTGTTTGTTTCTGCTTATATAGTTAGCTTATGCCTTATTTGTTTTTGGGCTTATGTTTCATAAGCTTATATACGCAGAAAAGTTTCAAAATAAGTCATAAAAAGCGAGCTTATGAAACGTAAGCCCAAAACCAAATAAGCTATAATCCGAAACAAACACCCCCTAACAAGCTATAGTTTTAGGACAAGCTAAATTTCTCAAATATCGGCATTTTTGACAAAGATTTACACTAAAAAATTCATGTGGTTCACACGCAACCATAACCCCATCAGTCTGCCCCTGGACTACTTGGTGCAAACAAATCCGAAATAGCTATAAAAGTAATAGAACCACATTAGTAATATAACCCCATTAAAAGCACGAGTGGGGTTTATCGTCTAAAGAATAGGTTCGAGGCTTGCATACTGACTAATTGGATGTCACTGTGGGCTCGAATCACTAACTGCTAACTTGCCGTTTAAAAAAAGATAAAGAGTTACTATAAAATACCTGAGACATCAACTTAGAAAGTAGATGATGGTCATGTTTGTCATCATCATGGGATGAACCACTGGGGCCCACATCTTCCATAACTTGTTTTATGGCATGTTTTATCACCTCTACCTTCACCATGTCTCAGAATGAATCCTAGTATTTCCTGGTTTTAGTAACAGGTCAAAGGGCATGTGGGTGGGTATCTTAAATAATCATCCAATATCTACTCCTGTTCTGACACGTGGCATGTGAATTATTAATATTTTGATCTCTTTTGGAGGTCAAATATTAGCCAACCATCAAAAATTAGGCTCACGTGCTTTTTATAGTTCATTTTGTTTGGTTAGTATATAAAAGTTAAAAAGGTATACAACAACGGACTATTATTGGTACTCCCGAGTCTCGACTGGGGCTGAGCATAGCAGACCTCAAAACTAAATAGATAGAGAAAACCGCCAGGATCGATCGAACTGAAGGGCCGGCGGTCTACTCTCGGCCCCAACTTTTTTCTTATTTCGGTCTCGGTCCGATCTTACGTACAAACCGACCAATAATGTCTTCTTAGACCAGACCAGACAGAACAAACACATTTGGTCCGGTCCTCGGTCCGTGGTTTTGATCTAATTCGGTCTCGGTCCGTTCCGGTCTTAGACCGATGCTCAGCCCTACACACGACCTACAAAAAAGTACACAACATTCTTTTTTAACTTCCATGTTAACAATAGAACACGGTTTTTTATTAGTTTCTGTTCTTTTTTTTTTTTTTTTTTTTTTTTTTTTTTTTTTTTTTTTTTTTTTTTTTTTTTTTTTTTTTTTTTTTTTTTTTTTTTTTTTTTTTTTTTTTTTTCAGTTTAATACTTTTGATTTCTTAAACTTTAAATTTTATGTTTCGTACTTTCAGTTTTGTAATTTTATAATAAAAAGAAATTTAAAAATAAAAAAAAATAAAAAACATGAGGGTAAAAATGAGGTTATTAAGAGGGTCTTAATAACCTATCCCAATTAATAATGCTATCAGTGTAAGCCACTTGCAAAGGGTCCCACAAAACTAAAGTAATACTAATAGTAATAACAACCTCAAGTGTTTCGGGTCATCATGGCATCTCAACGCCACATCATTTTTTTAACTAAGACCAAACACATGATCAAATGCCTATAGTAAGGCGAATTTGGTCACAACTAGGAATGGCAATGGGGCGGGTTTGGGGCGGGGCGGCTCTCCCCATCCCTAAACCCGATTACAAAACTCATCCCCAAACCCGCCCCAATCCCCATTGGGGATCTTATCGGGGCGCCCCGTTGGGGCAATATACTCCCCCAAACCCGCCCCGTTCCCCATTAGGGTCTTATCGGGTTGTCTTTTTTGAGCGTCATGCTCCATCATACTCGTGTCGTTCCTTGTTTACTTTTATTATTACACTATTAACAATAATGCATTAATAACAAATTAATCATTGGAATAATTCACAACTTTTTTAGAATATTATGATATAAAACAAGCTTCTTTCATCACAATTTGAAATATTACTTAGATGAAAACTAACAAAAGTTAGAGAAATATATGTTTAGTACGTAAATACTAACACAAAATTTTATGTATATGTATAAATATATTTTGGGGCGGGGCGGGGCGGGGCGGGGATGGTGTGCCCCGTCCCTGCCCCAAACCCGATAAGAACCCCGTTAAGGCCCCGAAACCCGCCCCGAAACCCGATAAGCCCGCTCCGCCCCGCCCCAAAAAGTTCGGGTTTCGGGTTTCCCCATCGGATTCGGGTTTTTTTGCCATCCCTAGTTACAACTATAAACATATCTTACAAAAATTAATTAATGAAAACTCACACACAAAATATGCATTTGGTAGGGTAACCTGGCCGATCAAATCAAGCAAAAAGAGGAGGCGGAGGAAGCGGTTGCAAAGGTCGCCGTAGAAGAGGGGGGTAGACCGACCCTAGGTCGGGTCGCGATTACGATTGGCCTAATGCATTTTATAAAAGAGATCCAAAACAATTTGACTATATTCTTGAATTCAATTTTAAAGAGAAAAGAAACAAAAAGAAATCAAAACTTAAATAAACTTGTATTCGATTTTAAGTAACTTCTTTTTTTTTATTCATCACACTACAGTCTTATTAGTTTAAGTCATCCAAAACAGTCTTGTTAAGAAACAAATACATCTAAGAGACATGTCTTATAAATTGTTGTATTTGCTTTGTGAATATGATTCACTTTAAAATGTGTAGTTGTAGATGATGACGTCTCGACGCTTCAAAAACCAAAGAGTGGATAAGAAATAGGAAAAAAGAGAAGCACAAGATCAGAAGCCCATTTACGCGACGTTACTTATAATCAGATCACACTCCAAATGTTATAACCATATGTATACAAACTCAATCACCAGGCCATCTTTTTGTTTATGAGAACTCTAACATCGTCAACTATTGAGACCTTTTATCTATACAAAGTTGAAAAGCCCTTCAGTCTCAATACCAGCTGCTGCATCAAGTTGAGACATTGTACCACCTTCATTTTCCCAACCACATTGTTCCGCCTGCATAAGTTCCAAAACTAGTGACATCAAAGGGCTAGTAGCCTAGCGGTATCCGTTAAATGCTCCCCAACCAAATGATTGTGGGTTCTAACTATGAGCAGCTGCAGCAAGGAATGTATGAATACCCAACAAGCTTACTATAAAAACCGTACTAATATTCTAACTTTTACTAGAAAGTAAAAAAAATATAACCACGTGCATTCCTTTTCTAACCCCACATTCCAATACCTTGGTACAAATTTTTGAGATGGCAAAATGGATGTCGAATCTTTTGCATCTACCATACTATTTGCGTCTACCATTTTTTTCGAAAGTTTTGAGATCAGCCTTTATTCTGTCAACATACATAGGGAGACGAATGATATCCTGGATCTCATTTTTTACATCTTCTTCTGTGACGTTATCCTCGATGCTCCTCATAACCTAAATTGGTAAAGCAAAAAGAATTGGTAGATGCTCATCAAGAACATTGTAATGTGTGTATTAATAAGAGAAATTAGACCTTTTTGTAGGTTGAAAACTCGTTTGGTGTAGATTTGTCGGGTCGCATCCTCATAAAGACCCATACATTTTTTTTGGGATCCCATGAACATTCTATTATCTTCCCGGATAACGACAATATGTCTACTGATGGATCTCTAAAAGCGACGCGCATTCCATCCATTAATTCTTTCCTCCCACGATTAAACAAACAAAGCATAGGGCGATTATTGTTTCCCACCTCAAGCAGAAAATCAACGGAGTTCATTTCTGGATACTTCCACTTCAAAAGACCCAAATGTGTGCGAGCCACA
This sequence comes from Artemisia annua, assembly GCA_014162995.1. Taxonomy (NCBI): domain Eukaryota; kingdom Viridiplantae; phylum Streptophyta; class Magnoliopsida; order Asterales; family Asteraceae; genus Artemisia; species Artemisia annua. Next base: position 49,575 of record LBNU01030533.1, read on the forward strand.
TATTGATCGTCCCAAGGCTGGAAAATGAGACCATCCGATGGATGTGAAAGGCGTGGAATGAACTTTTCTAGAAGCTTAGGTACATCAGAAAGTGGGTAAAACTCTTTCCTTCTAACCCGAAATGGTTCCAAGTCATATCTGTAGTACGGATTACTACTCTTGAACAAAGTGCTTCGCTCCGTGTTCCGAGGTTTGATAACTTCCTTTTCAATACTCTTCCACCTGCTGCTAAAAGGTTCCTGAAAGGAAATTGACAAAACATCACACAAAAATAAAAATTTAACAATGAGAAGAACGTTCTTTAATGACAATCCATTACTAAGCTTCAATTATCTTCCCTATTTTGCACTTAACCAAGGTGGCAATTTTGACCCGTTTATTCATAAATGGGTCAGATGGGTTATTTTCATCTCAAATGGGTCAAATTAAAAAAAAAANTTAATTCTTTCCTCCCACGATTAAACAAACAAAGCATAGGGCGATTATTGTTTCCCACCTCAAGCAGAAAATCAACGGAGTTCATTTCTGGATACTTCCACTTCAAAAGACCCAAATGTGTGCGAGCCACATATTGATCGTCCCAAGGCTGGAAAATGAGACCATCCGATGGATGTGAAAGGCGTGGAATGAACTTTTCTAGAAGCTTAGGTACATCAGAAAGTGGGTAAAACTCTTTCCTTCTAACCCGAAATGGTTCCAAGTCATATCTGTAGTACGGATTACTACTCTTGAACAAAGTGCTTCGCTCCGTGTTCCGAGGTTTGATAACTTCCTTTTCAATACTCTTCCACCTGCTGCTAAAAGGTTCCTGAAAGGAAATTGACAAAACATCACACAAAAATAAAAATTTAACAATGAGAAGAACGTTCTTTAATGACAATCCATTACTAAGCTTCAATTATCTTCCCTATTTTGCACTTAACCAAGGTGGCAATTTTGACCCGTTTATTCATAAATGGGTCAGATGGGTTATTTTAATCTCAAATGGGTAAAATTAAAAAAAAAAAAAAAAAAAAAAAAAAAAAAAAAAAAAAAAAAAAAAAAAAAAAAAAAAAAAAAAACAGCTAAAAGGGAAACATGCCATATGGGTCAGACAGGTCAAACAGATTAAGGGGGTGTTTGTTTCGGCTTATACAGCCGGCTTATAGCTTATTTGGTTTTGGGCTTATTTTGAAACTTTTCGGCTTATATCAGTTCATTATATCTTGTGACCTCGTGGTAAAATCATGACATAAAAGTCATGCTACAAAGAAAATACTGAATCATGAACTATAAATTAAATCCGGTAACATAGTACAGCCTAGTCAACAAGTGACGGGTTACCAAAAGCTTAAAAAAGTGGAAAAGAGGAAATGAATCTTACGTATACAAGTGAGTTTCCATTGATTGCTATCAAATCGTAAACGAGATATCTCCTTTCCTGCCTGTGTGTGATCGGGTCAGTATCAATTACCATTTCCCCATCAAGCAAGGTGTTGTTATGAGTGTTTCCAGCTGCACCCTCATTATTAGCGTTTCCACAGGGAAACCGCAAGTAAACCCTTCTAAACTTAAAGTTTCTATCAATCAAATAGCATCCATCCCATGTTATTAACAACATATATCGTGTTCCATCCGCTTTCCACGAGGTATAATAGTACTGCTCCCTCAAGAGTTGCAAGTTTTTCCTGCATTAGGAAACTCAACAGCATAAGAACATTAGCATATCCTATATAGGAA
>LBNU01030533.1:51476-105237 GCA_014162995.1 Artemisia annua
CCCCCCCCTACAAGCTCAACATGGAACACGTCCCCCCATCTTTTGGCTTGGTTTGGTCAGCAATGCGACCGAATGGTTTGCATATTTGTGGGGTATGTTTTGGTTGTGACCTTGGTCGCCTTATTACGGGCATTTGATCATGCATTTAGTCTTAGAGAGAGAAAAACCGAGTTGTCACTAAGGTGGCATTACTACGTGGGTGTTTCATTAAGCTTAATTTATGGGCTAATTACGAGTTTATCTGTTTTTGGCTTATGTTTCACAATACAAGCCTCATTTTCTTGGCTTATTCTGGGACTTATGAGCTTATATAAGTTTATTATGTCATAATAAACTTATAAAAGTCCCAAAAGAAGCCAATAAAATGAGGCTTGCATTGTGAAACATAAGCCGAAAACAGATAAGCTCGTAAGCCCATAAATAAAGGCTTAAACAAACACCCCCATTAATTAGTCTAATCAGTGGTGTACAAATAAAAATCCAAACAGGCATTTAGTCGAACACATGGTATATATTATTTGCTTGTAGTATTTAAAACTGTCGATCCAAACAGTTAATATATATAGTCTAGCCTGTTATTATCATTATTATTTTAAAGCTTAAATCATAAGCATTATTATAATCGTAATAAGTTTATATAATTATAGATATACAGAAACCTGTAAAACTAAGATTGTATAAATTCGCTCCGTAAGAAAAGTATGATATGGAGAAAAGTATGTTACGGAGGGAGTTTATATAGACGAATAAACTATAAGAGTCGGTTGGTCCTTGTGGTTTTCTCCCTTTACATGTTTAGTCCATGTTACCGGGGTGAGCATCGGGCCGAAACCGACCCGTCCCGACCCGATCCCGACCCATCTCGAAACCGACAAGCTGGAAAACCATAACCGAATCCTGACCCGAGTATAGGTCGGTTTGTCTCGGTCGGTTCAGTCGGTTTCCGTTTTGTGAATTTCAGTCGGTTTTGCTTTCTTTTCTCGTTTTTGGCCCGTCCCGACCCGTCCCATCCTGAACCGAAACCCGACAAAGGCAAAAACCCAAACCGAGTACCGACCAGAGTATGTTCGGCTCGGTTTTGGGACGATCGGTATTTGTCGGGATTCGGTTGGTTTTCGAGATTCGGTCATTTTTGCTCGGCCCTAGTGTTACAAACATAGCTACTACAAGGTTGGTCCCTACCGTTTGATAGAATTGCACGTTAAGTAATCAAGTAAGATACGATTTGAAGAAAGTATTAATTTAATATGACCGGATAAATATTTGTGCATAACGGTGGTGTATAGTGGCAAATACTATGCTAGCGAACATGTGGTTTTGGTGTGATGGTTGATGCAACATTTAAGGGTTCAATTTGTAGTAATTGTGAAGGGAACAAAAATGTATACTTTAGAAATAGAAAATGATAAAAATTTGAGGATTAAAAAATAATTAAACTTTTAAGGGTATATTAATAATTTGAGGAAAAATAATTAATGGTGGATGTTGCTGCAACTTTTAATTAAGGATATATTAGTAATTGAATTTTACTTATTTTTAAAGTTAACATGTAAGGTGTTTTTTTTTTTTTTTTTTTTTTTTTTTTTTTTTATTTTTTTTTTTTTGTTTTTTTTTTTTTTTTTTTTTTTTTTTTTTTTTTTTTTTAGAACTTATTAGAGATTTTAGAAAAATGAATTTTATAGTTTCTTAAGGTATGTTTGGCACACACGATTGTTGAGTGATTAACCGTATTTAATGAAAAAACAAGCTACTTAGCTATATAATATTTGAATGACAGACATAACTTATAAGAGATTATAAAAAATGGTACTTCATGTATCTTATAGAAATAAATTTTTATAATCTCACTATCCATCTCAATCTTCAGCTCCATCTCATGTTTTAGCAATAATTATTTTTGTTATACATACCTACAGAAAAAATAAGTTTACTGCAAGAAGCTCTAATTGTTTTTGTCAAATATACCCATAAAAAATTGAATACGGCAAAAAGGTGAAGCTTCTGGTGCGGAATCCTTGAACAGTTTTTATATCCCACACCACAAGCAACAACACGTTAAGTTCCATCTCAATTTTCAGCTCCATCTCATGTTTTAGCAACAATTATTTTTGTTATGCATACCTACAGAAAAAATAAGTTTACGGCAAGAAGCTCCAATTATTTTCGTCAAACATACAGGCAAAAAGCTGAAGCATAAAAAAACTGAATATGGCAAAAAGCTGCTGGTGCAGAATCTTTGATCAATTTTTATATCCCACACCACAAGCAACAACACGTTAAGTTCCATTGTTTTTACTTATAAATATACCCCAAATGTTTGTACAGCCACCGATGTGGGAAACATTCCACTTCCAGTTTTTCCTAACATTTTTTTTACTCTTATTCACATCAATTTTTATCTCGACATATGTTAACTTGTTGCAAAGTTCTCTTAAAAATATACAGTATATCCCTACAAATAGTAGTTTATATATATGATGACGTCTCGACCCTTCGAAAAACAAGGAGTGAATAAGAAACAGAAAAAGAGAAGCACAAGATCTTACACGACCCTCATGTGAGCCGTCGGATAACAAACATAAGAAACCCATTTACGCTATGTTACTTACAACCAAACCCGATCACACTCCACATGTTATAATCATATATATACAAACACAACCAATAGGCCATCTTTTGGTTTATGAGAATTCTATCATCATCAGCTAATTAACTTTTTTTCCTTGTTTCTTTATACAAAGTCGAACAACTCTTCAGTCTCCATACCAGCTGCTGCGTCAAGTTGAGACATTGTGCCTCCTTCATTTTCCCGACCTCCTTGTTCCGCCTGCAAAAGTTCCAAAAATTTCAAATTTAAGTATTGTAAATGCCAAGTAGAGTTCAAATAGGACAATTTTATTTTTGCTAAAATGGGAATTATTTCAGGCCAAACAAACTGCGCCTAGCCTGAAATGACCCGTGGGAAAATTAGTCTATTGACCTTAACCCGTTTACCCAATCCACCCATTTTACCACATATGAGAGACATAGATTTCTGTGAATCAAGTAAAGGTTACTAACCTTGGCTTGCTGATATTTTTGAAGCATGCGTCTGTACTGCTGCCTTGCAGGTGTTGAGTTCACCATAGAGAGCACCCTGGAAACGGCTTCAGCTAAAGCAACATCTACTCTTTGCTTCCGAAATATCTTTGCAATGTCTTCATCTGCACTTTCATCAACGGAATCCAAATGGAATCCTCGTAAACCAACTCGTTTCCTGTGCCACCTCAATATGATTTTCTCCACTATACCAACAGCCCAACATATGGCTTCGTAATTTTTCCTTGCCTGATGACCTCTTACATGAGCCTGTCAATGATAATGATAAAACCATGAACGAAATGAACTACGTGCAATAAACGTATGAGTTTTTGATGAGTGAAAGGAAGAAGAACCTGTATCTTCACTACTTTCTTGCGAAGTGTAAGGTAATCTTTGCGACCTTTCCAACCTCGATACTTCTTCTGGATAGCTAAGGCTGCATTATGATGACGTGCATTTCCAAAAGTCAGCTTTGATACTGCTGAAAGTCCCTCGATATCACTTGGAAGGATACCATACTCATCTGCATCAGCACGTTCACGTTCAGCAGCTAATTTTTGTTTCCTCTTCTTAAAAGAATGTGCCCTGAAAGCCGCTTGTATACGTGAAGCAGCTTGAGCTGCGTTCCTCACAGCAGCTATAGCGTCCTTGAGAGATAGATGATCCTCAACTACAAGATTTTGAGTTGAGATGCTATTTACTGTTCTTTCGGCTTCCACATCAGCAGAACATTTAGATAGTTCACTTTCTTTTAATGTGAGGGATGAAAGATGGCTAGTTAGTTCCACCTCTGAGAGATAACCTGCAAGACCCTTGTGTCCATATGTGGCAGCTATAGATGCTGCTGTTTGTCCAGTTGGGTCTTTTTGACTGGGATCGGTCAACGCTCCAGGATACGCACCAGAAGCTAGGAGTTCAGCTACCATTTTTTCCCTGCTAGTAAAAGTGATCAATTCAGGTTTTAAGGCCTAGCAAATAAGCATGCGCACAAAACTAGGTGGCAATATTGGCAGGTCGGGTGGGCTAGGTAATGGGTTGAAACACATTTAAGTACAGGTTGAAACGAAAAGAATTGGGTTGTGTTGGTCCGAATTCCAAAACAATTTTTTGTTCGTTTAATGCATCTAATATGATTACAAAAACTATAATATTGCAATAATAGTACAGTTATATTTAATAAGGAACTCTAGTAGGTATTAATGTATTATGCTCGACCCTGTCAACCCATTTCCTTTTAGCAACATGAATAAAGATGAAGGTTACCTTCCAAAACGTGAAGCCCAATGAAGAGCAGTCCAGCCATTAGCGTCACGGAAATTGATACCGACTCCAGATTTAAGTATAGGTGCCAAGGCCCACACAAATCCCAACCCAGAAACCATGTGTATGATCCCTTGCTCTCCTTTGGACAAGGCGAGAAGGGTGTTATCATCCTGCACTTTAGATGAAAGCCACGTTTCCAACTTGTCTTTTAAAAGTTCTTCCAAAAGCCAATCAGTTGTTCTAGATGATGGCAAACTGTCGTCAGTGAGAGCCTCGATAATCTGAGTCCATGAATCTTCACTACCCTTTTGGCCAATTTTATCAGATAATAGCGTTTGCACAAACTTGACAAGTAACCGCAATTCCTCAGAGCTCCTACTTATTTCATTCTCTGTTGAAGTATTATGCACGTGCATATGTGGTTTATCACGATACTCAAACTCCCTGACCTCACTACAAGCCTCTCGATTGCCACAGGTAATACAAATAGTAACTTTTCCAGGCGTATGAGGTGGAGCATGGCAACTGATGACTCCCTCCTGTATAATCTCAACAGGAACTTCAGTGTCACCAAACATACATATCCATTCAGTATTTTGTGGATCGCATGTAAAAGTCCCAACTATGAGCACCTGCAGCAAGGAATGTGTGAATACCCAACAAGCCACGATAACTGATCAAACAAGTAACTCACAGAAGATTTTCTTCTTTAACTTTAATGAACTCACCTTTGATGGCTCAGTCGCATAAACCCACTCAGGGCATATCTCACGAATTGTGAACTTCTGCTCCTGTGCAATGGTTAAACTTGAATCTGAAGCGAGTGGAGTTCCAATCTGCCCTTGGTCAAACAGAGTTGAAAACATGTCCGCATCACTTTGATACATATTTCTTGTAGGGATATATGTAGGAAATGTTGAATCTTCAAGTTCTTGAGATGGCAATATGGATGCTGGATATACAATATAGCTGTCAGAGAATGCATTGTTTCAGGTGGCTATTTTGACCCTTTTAATACAAATGGGTCGATTTTCGTTATCTTTATCTCTAATGGATTGAATGGGTTAAGCTAAAATATTTAACTAAAACGGAAACGGGCCAAATGTATCTTGCTGGTCAAACGGAAAAAAAGTCAATGACAAAGAATTCAGAAGCATTATACCTTCTCGCGGATTAGACTGCTATTCTACCTACTTTTCTTTGGCAAAAAATGATCAAAATGAAAAGGATCAAAGATCCATCTGAGTTACACATGATGGATGCTATTCTACCTAAAGAATAAAAAGGTGTCTGTGGGTCAGACCAACCCGATCCGCCCATTTAGCCACCCTTATTTCCATGGTTTGCAAAGTCAGGTTAACATTCGAAACCTCTTTGATTGCAAAAAGAGCATTAGACTTACAGTCGTAACTTGCACCAGTATCTCCAGAATGGTGCTTCTGCAGTTCTTCCACTGGATCGCTTTGTTGTTGAGATAGAAGCGGTTCCTGTTCGAAGCGCAACATGAAACAGAATCAATCAAGGGGAAATAGATAACAGTAAAAATAACAAGCATAAATATTAAAGCATTAATTTGTCAATTACAGGATAGAGTGACTTACATTTGTATCTGACGGGTACATATAATTTTCTAGTGAACCATCATATGCTGCATCCCCGTCATACGATAGCACATCTTTCCAAATTAAATTTTGTTGATTTGAAACTGTAGAATCATCCTTGAGCGTTTGCTGATACTGATGTAGTCTCTCAAAGTCAGTTGCACCATTTTGCGACGTGTTTAATTGATCTTGAGCTATATCTAGCACTATTATGATTGACATCCAGTAAAGACGGCGATGAAATAATAAGACTGTTGTATACATGATTACGAGCAACACAGAAAAAGAGGCCAACCTGGATATTGTAGAGACACGGAATTGTCTGAACCATACTGGAACTCCTCAAACGCACTATAATTTTGCTCATTATACGTGAATCCTAAGTCGTCCAGATACTCATTCTGGTTATAGAACGTGTGATTATCTTTCACGTGTTCCAAACTCAACTGCTTCTGAATCCTCTTCAATGCCTCATCGATTTCGAGTTCGGGTGAACTATCGATTTCGTCAATTCTTTCGGTTAGACTCGAGTGACTTGCCCCATTGGAATTGGTTAAAGCACCTGGACTAACATCCAGAAAACTGGGACCAGGTGTGCTGTTGTAAGCTTCATCAAATTCACTTGCAGCAGGCTGAGTGGCGTAGTTGTTGGAACTCTGAATGATGTTAGAAGATCCCAAAGTCAATGCTGAAATGGGTCCAGCGCTATGCTTTCCCTGCAAAATATAAATGCTAATGACATCTTATTTGAAAGAACATAGATATGAAGTGGTCAGGAAACAAGATAAGTATATAAGGAAAACTAGCTTGTGAAGAACACACAAAGCTAAATACATGAACAGATAGGAAACACTGAGATATTTGATGATATTAGTGGTTACTGGGCCAGCATTGGTGTGGTATATCTGCCGTTTTATAAGAGAAAGAAAATATGGCGACAAGTAATACATACATGGAAGTATAACACACTGTTTCAGCTACTCAAATTTGGACAGGCTCTCAATCATACTATCATGTTCAAGCTGTATTGAATAAACATTAATCTAAATGGAGGGTACCAACATGCAAATCGACATAAATACACAAACTTTACTTAGTGTTGACGGGAAAAGGCATTTATAACAGGGGAGTGTCATTCATCCAAACTTCCATTTTAGTTACCCCAATTAGACTTACTATGGTTGTATCTCTGTAATGAACCAGAACAATATGCTCCATTGCCCTGCCACCAAAGATTCAAGAAACACAAGTCAATTTACCGTTTGAAATATATAGCAAAAAAAACATATGTAAAGAATCACGAGACTAGTTATACTTACGGATCTAACATCCAATAACATCGTCTCCGAAAATGTGGATTATCCTCGTTATGTGCATAGTAGCAATTTAAAGCTTCATCGTTCCCAACCTAAAGAAAAAAGGGTTGCGACATCGGTAAATATGAAAGTCTGCTGGAAATCATAAAGAAACTACAAAAAATGATGAATAGAAGGAACCTTAAGACGTTCATGGGCTTCACCAACATTCTTCCCGTCCTTCTTTCTCCGCCAATTATGACCATCTTTACGGAAAAAACGAAGGACCCTCTTGTTAAAAAGGAACAAAGAGCCACCTGTGAGAGAATAATCGAAAAGGTAACAGACATATCAGCCAACGCACTTAGATGGATACTTTCAAGAATGAACATGATACAAAGAATTACTTGGTGGCTTTTGAGGGGGCTCGTGGTTAAGCTGTGTTTCCTCATAGTTATGCAGTATAAACAGCACCTCGGCAGGCCTTAGCCAACGAAACTGTGCTTCTTGAACAAGCTCCTTAATATTATACCCTGAAAATGAAAAAAGTCCATCATTGCTCCAATTAACTATAACTAGGACAAAACGTCAATAGCAACATGAAGGCCATGGTGTAGGCTATTCATATTGTTCACATGATAAAGTGCCAAATAACACATAAAATCATAAAGTCAACTTCCTTATGCCGCTCAAATTCTTAAGCATGCTTAGAAAGGTTATCTGCCACATTATACCCGTCCAGGAAGCTACTATCTACAGGGGTGTTTGTTTTAGCTTTTTGATGGGGCTTGTTAGCGTGCATAGCTGAAACAAACCCACTGAAATGTTTGGATAAGCTTATTAGTTTAGGATCTTAAGCATATATAAGGGGGATTTGATAACCCCTTTTGTTGAGGCTTATGGGCTTATATAAAACCACCACCAAATTATGGCCTGGTGGTAAGGTCCTTGGCTTTCAAACAAGAGGTCAAGGGTTCAAACTTCGCTAGCTGTGTACATTTGGGGGTGGCCAAGGAAGGGCCGGTAACGGTCCCGGGATTAACCCGGTGAGGCGGCATACATCTTAGTAAAAAGGCTCGCCCTCCCCGAGTAACATTAACAGGGAAAACCACATCCGTGTACCCGTTTTATGGTCTTATATAAATTTATAAGCCTATTTTTTCACCTTTTCATCATAACCTAATCAAAACACTCAACATTAGCTTATCATAAGCCATAAGCTACTTATTGAACATAAGCTTAGAAATACACCCCCTAAATGAGAAGAAACAAACCAACACATAGAGTATTAGCCGACATGATAAACAAACAAGCAGCGGGTGCTAATTTTCAGGATTCATATCCTATCCCCTTTCCTCCCTTCGAAACTAAATAAACTAGCATTACAGTTTTCTAAACACGAGCCTTAACTAATAACATCCTTTATTCAAGCCATTATACATAGTTGTTTTAGTTCAACACCAACACCAGAAATGCTGATATACTAAGAAGACATATCTCTATGTTTGGCAAAACTAGTACGAGTAGTTAGCAGTAGTTGCTTGTTCTATAAAAAACAACCATCAACTAGAGCCGAACCAGGCCTAACCGAACCGACTTTATTCGGTTTGTTTTTCGGTTTTACTCGGTTCGGTTCAGGTTAAAACACAACTATTCAGTTCAAACTAGCTAAACCAAACCGAACCGACCTGACCTTATTCGGTTCAGTTTCGATAGGTTTTACTTGGTTCGGTTGTCGGTTTTTAGTTCACGTTTTACCCTTAATCGGTTTTCGGGTCGGGTCGGGTTTAACCACCACCTAGTTGGCCTAGAGGCACTATGATCAATATAATATTAGATCTTACTACATCAGTTCCGGCAAAGCTATTAATTAGTAGTAACTGTATGCGTTAGCAGTAAGCAGTAGCTGTTTGTTTTAATAAAAATATTTGGTAACGTAACTAAAAAATAAAACCACTTAAGGGTGGCCTAGTGGTAAAAGGGCTTGTGACTATCACTCTAAAATGTGTGAGGTTTCAAGTTCTATTCCTGCTAGGTGCAAACAACCTTAAGTGGCCACGCCAACCTCCTGAAAAGGGAGGGCTTCACCTGGTTTGAGTCTGTGTGGCGGTGGGTTCAAACCCGTGGATTAGTCGGAAACCATGGTTATAAAAAAATAATAATAAAAAAAAAATAATAATAACTAAAGAAAACTAAAAAAGATATGGATAAAATCGAACCTGACATGAGCAGCTAGAAATAGTGACTACAAAAGCAGCAGCTTCAGGTTGTTCCAATTCATGAGTTAGAAAACTAGCTTTATATAATACATAAAAATAAGGCAAAAACTATACGTTGACTATGAGTTGACTGGTTAAATGAAGCGGTAGGTGTTGGATTGATGAGTTAAAATAAATAAACATAAAGTTAAAATAAATAAACATAAATAAGTACAGTATGGAAAACTAATCATGTGGGAACTCAGAACCTAACTCACTGTACTAGCTAGTGGAAACGCGCAGAAATAATTTAAGTATATTTTATTATTGTTGTTATCCCCTTATTATTATTTTAACAAATAAACACGCTAGTCTTTGTTTTGCTTACTTTGACCATGACTTTGTGCATCTAGCCAGTGTCAATTATTCCTTTTGTCTGTGTTTATGAAGGCCAATGGGGTGGGTTTGGGATGATCAATTCGGGTTAAGGATAAAAAAATATATATATCTGAACTCGACATTATTTAGAACTTGGGTCAATTCGAATCGGGTTAAATCGGGTTCGGGTTTAAGTCGTTTAAGATTATACAATTTTGGTGTTGATGTACATTTTAGAAAGAATAAAAATGAAACTCGGGTTGACCTGAACACGAGCAAGAGCCATGTATTATATCTGAATCTGGCCTTGTTTAGAACTATGATTAATTTGGTTGGCCCGAATATAATTTTGGATCCAACTAACCTGAACCGAAAAGCCATATTCGAGTTCGGGTTGGGTCGGCTTTTATTACACCCTTAATTGTGACTACAACACCAGCGGAAGCTTGTTTCAATTCATGAGTTAATAACTAACTTTATATAATAATAATAATAATAGTAATATATGTTTCAATTCATGGGTTCTTTTCGGAGGATGGGAAGGAGCTACATCCTGCAGACTTGTTATTATTCAATTGTCTCCAAGCTAAAAATGCATGTTTGGATGTGACCGGAATCTCCCTATTTGCTTGTACTGGGGCATCTTCATGGGTTCCTGTGGTAGCCTTGCACAATGTTGTGGAGAAGAAAAAGAGGAAGTATGCGTCCAAATGTAAGGACAATGGGTACAAGTTCATACCGTTTGCTTTCACTACTCTCGGGGAATTCGATACGGAGGCTTTAGTGTGTTAAATCCATTGCCAACAGCCACTCAAATAATGCTAAGAGTGGTGTTTTTATCTTTCACATAGTTAGCTTTTGTATTCAGAAAGAAGTGGGAGCTCAGCTTGTGTCTAGACTCTCATCCAACTTTATGTAAAATTATTATGTTTCAATAATAATAATAATAATAATAATAATAATAATATTCGACGATTCGACGATTCTCTATGACTCAAGACATCGGGGCGCGTGCGGCGGTTCATATTTTTAGTAGGATTGGGTTTGCTATTGCTAGAGGTGTGGGGGCCCAGTTGGTTTCTCGGCTTCCCACCAATTTCTTGTAAATTCTTTGAGTTTTTAATAAAGTGATGATAATTATAATAATAATAATAATAATAATAATAATGGTTTTTTAACTTGTGTCATTAGGGCACAAGTTAAGCACACCAAAAAGATGACGGGATCATGAAAAAGGACGTTTAGACCCACACAAAAGTACACTTTTCAAATAAAAATGTGGGTTCGGATGTCTTTTTTCGTAATGCCGCCATTTTTTTATGGATAATGATTTGCACACTCTAAAAAGTTATTTGCACACTCAAGGTACAAACACTTGAAGCAGAATGTTTAATGTTGTACGAGTATTTAATGCACAGATAGAGTGTCCCAATCAATCCTCAAGGTGTGCAAATCAATTCTCTTTTTTTATGTGCTTAATTTGGCACAGATTAAAAAAAAAACCCTAATAATAATAATAATAATAATTGGGCAAAAACCGTACATTGACTTTGAGTTGCCTGAGTGAAATGAAGCGGCAAGTGTTTGATTGATGAGTTAAAATAAAATATAAATAAACATGAAAAACTAATCGACACATGTGGGAACTCAGAACCAGAGTCACCTAAACGCGCTGAAATAATACAAGTACATGACTTGGTGCATCTAGTGACTGTCATTTATTATATCAATATACTAAAGACCGGGGGTGCTAACCCATATTGCTTTTCCAAAGCTTTCCCAACCCGGCCCATTAAAGACCCGAAAAAAAAGTGGTATTATACTTTGCGACCCGGACTGTTCCTCCACACTCACACATCTCTCCTTTTTCCTTGATCCGCCTCCGGCCAACCATGGTCCGACCAGTGGCTCCGACCCATCTGCTTTTCGGGGATCTACAGTAGTTTTGTGAGTAAAGCCACTGTTCGTTGAATAGTAAAGCAAATATTTTATCAATTTTGTAGTTTGGGGTGAGCCATTTGTATTATTTTTTACCTTTTCATTGATTTCTGCCTTTTCTTTTATGTTTTGGATATGGGTTTTGATGGACTTCAAATGGGTTTGGAAATTTTGCTTATATGAAGATGAATATGCGAAGAACGATGAGTTTCATTATGAGAAGTCAATCTTCAGTTATATAATTCAACTCATGCTGCAAATGTTTGTGTTGGACAACCATCTACTAGCAAAAATCAAGGTAGGCGTTATTCAATATGCACAGCCTTTTTCATAATAGCTGTCTTATTTAAAATTTTTTAATAGAGATCCACATGTGTGTTAACTTCCATTTTCAATACATGTTTTTTGATACATGTTTTCTTTCACAGATGTATGCGGCAATGCGGCTAATACATCAATGCATTCCAATGTGGTTGCAGAGTATATGTGGCAAGACTATTTGCCAATCAAGTGTCCAGTAAATGTTGTCCCTGTTGTTGTTGAACAACCATCCTTACAACTGAATGAAGGTACATAGTCTCATGATATCTTGGTCATTCAAAACTACCAGCATGTTACTATTGCCTTCACGCATGTCTCTTTGTTCACACGGTATTACACTATTGCAGGAGAAACACCTAATGCACCAGCTAATGCACATCAGATTCATAGAAAACCAACAACAGCTACTAATAACTCTAAAAGGCATGCTCAACGACAACGGCCAGCAACCATGTCACACAATCGTCGAACTCATGCTGCAAATGTTTGTGATGGAGAATCATCTACTAGCAGAGAAGTATATAATAGGTATTGTCAGTTGTACTTCTTACTCTAGAAGTTACGTGAAGTTACGTGAGCGCAATTATGATTCATGTTTAGTTTATTGTGACCTTGGTTTTTAACTGCTTTAGCTTTCAGAAATTACTATCGTCACGAGACTGACTTATTCAGTACCAAGGAGGTCAAAATTCTCTAAAGGCAGCTTCTTTGTAAGTCTAAAGTTCAGTGTGATTGTTTGGTGTGCGTTTCATATTATACTTTTAACTTGAAGAAAAGAAAAAAAAGGTATTATACTTTGCGACCCGAACTGTTCCTCCACACTCACACATCTCTCCTTTTTCCTTGATCCGCCTCCGCCCAACCATGGTCCGACCAGTGGCTCCGACCCATCTGCTTTTCGGGGATCTACAGTAGTTTTGTGAGTAAAGCCACTGTTGGTTGAATAGTAAAGCAAATATTTTATCAATTTTGTAGTTTAGGGTGAGCCATTTGTACATGGCACAGTGCCTAGGCCATTCTTATCCACATTTTCTTTTGGATTCACCTACTTTAGATCATCTCCTTGGTCATTTGATCTAAAAAAAAAACATCTGTGTTTCTTTCTCATCGATTGTTGTAGCTGGTAAATTTTTTTTGCCCTTTTATGCATATTTTTTTGGTTGTCTTTATGTAGCTAGATAAGTTAATTGTTGTTTTCAACGGGTTTTACTGTATTCGTATAATTGCTGCCATATCTGTAAATTTGTTCTCATTTATTTAGGGGTTTAGGGTTTAAATTGTTAAAAGTGAAATTAAATGTGATAAAGTTAGGTGCATCTATCGACTTATCATAAAAAAAAAAAAACTCTGGATCATTGTGTGAGATCATCTATTCTAGGTATGGATTTTCAGTTGTGTTGCATCTGTTTATGTTTTTTTTTGGTTGTTGTTCTGCCTATTTTGCTACCTGTATAATTCATTTAGGGTTGTTGGAGTTGCTTTGTTCAGCCAGATAATCATTATTACTAGGTGTGGAATATTTGATCTTATGTTTAATTGACTTCTTGCGTGTTTAGTTGCATGTTTATGATGTCTACGCGTCATGGCCTCACTGTTTATTAGTTGCATAGACTTGGTTTTGCTTTCAGGTAAGGAGGTGTGATTTGATTCATATATGCAGTGCATTGCATAAAAATATGATCACTTAAATGGGTACAACAAGAATATTTAACGGTTTGACACTTTATGCTTTTAAATGGGTACAACAAGAATATTTTACGGTTTTTAGTATATTCATATAATTATAAGAGGCAATGATGAATTAAAAACGGGTTTGATTAAAGCTCTAAACTTCCGGGCGTTGGCAGGGCAAACTATCACGTTTGCATCCATGCCGGATGTATGTGGTTTTTGAGAAACAGACTGGGTTGTCAGGGTACATATGGATTATGAAGCATGAGAGTGGCACATATCTTGGCAGGGCAGTACTACAACGTGCTTGCAGCCATAGCGTGTTGCCCCCTTTGTTATCCAGCCCCCTTTGTTACCCGGTCCATTAAAGACCCGTTTGGTTATAAAAGGCAGTGTTAAATTCCAAAAGCTTGGATCGAACCCGTTGCTTTATGTGTTTTGGCGTGGCAAACTGGCAAGTTTGCAGCCATGCCGAGTCCATAAGGCTTTTGAGATTAATTTCGATGAATCTGAGCCTCATCTTATTAACGTCAAAAAAACTTTTTTCTTTTTTTTTGAAAAAATAAGTAAATTTTAAGCCCATTTTTAATGCTCGCTGTAGCAAGCAAAAGGCGCTAAAAGTATTGGGACAAAGTCTGCGGTTATACATATTTTTCACCCTCTACCAAAGTCCCTCTTTGTAATGCTTTAAGATGGTATGTTGTAGTGTATAATCGGTGATACTAGGTGTGGCCTCCTTAATTTTGTTGTTGTTACCTTTTTGGGTGTTTCGATTACATATTTGGTATGTGTCACACTTTGATTTGCGGGTTTTCCTCACTTCGGCCGTTTTCCTGAAAATTTGGTGCTTTAGTTTCTGATTCAGCTGATATGTTACTGTCTTTAAATTTAATTTGGATATATCTATGTTAAGTTGAATTATATACAACTTCTTATAGAAATTGTATCATTTAATTATGTAACAGGAAGTAGCTAAATAAATGAGATATTGTTATGATTTTATCGTGTCTTTGATAATAGGTTTGCTAAAAATTTACTCATAGGTTTGTTATTCTTAAAATGAATTTATGTCAACAAAAAAAGGCTTGATTTACAGTCATGTGTTTTTATTATTTTGATGTTTTTTTTCCCGTGTTTATTTGGTATTTGGTGATAACATGTGTTTGTGTGATTAACCATTTGAGTTGATGAAGAAGCACCACTGCCGTCGCACCCGGCGCCGTATTTTTTTATACAAAGTTTAGCTCAAGGTATGATCTTTTAGTTTGTGCTTTTATTTATGTGTTTAGGAGATGGGTTCAGGTAATGTGTTCGCTAGGTTTGGATGATATGTGGCCACGTCATTTCCTGTTAAAGACTAGACTGATTTATTTACATTAGGGTTTTTTTCGATTTTAGATATTGTTAATTTTTTCTAAACTACGCTTTCTTATGAGCTTATAAAGTCCTTAAGCTTAAGTGAATAAGCTCATAAAGCTGTAAATGTGAGATTATCAGAAGATTTGAGAAAGTATTTGTTTGTGGTTGTGCAAAAGGTTGGCCAGTGGACTTCATTAAAATAGATAATAAGCATTGTGTTAGTTTATAGATAAGCATTGTGTTAGTTTTGTTGTTTTAATCACATATTGGTAGCGTGCCTTTCTTACTTTTGATTGTTTTCTGCGTTTGGTTATTCATCTATTGTTGTAGTTGTAAGCCGTTAAAAGTGAGCAAGCAAAAATAAATAAATAAATAAATAATTTGCAAACGACAAGCAAACCAACTTATTTGTTGATGTATATACACTGAAACTTTGAGTCATTGTTTTTTGTTAAATGTTGGATGATTCTTTTTGTTTAATGTGTTTTTATTGTTTGAAATAGGATATTGCACAGGACGTTGTCAAGAAAAGGCCAATAGCGTTAGGGAGGCTGCTTTACGGTATGATTGTTTTACACCTTTTTTAGGTTGTTTTGGTTAGGAACTGAAACTTATTTATTTGGTTGTTGTGTGGGTGCAGCAACTACGAATGGAAGGGAAACAAGATGAGGTATTTGATCCGATATATGATTGCAGAAACACTTTCAATCCTGCTGTGGTGTTAGGAGATGTTTGTAGTGGTCAAACATTTGTAACAGCTATGTGCATACTCAAAAGTGTATTTGCCTTTTCAAGATGCGAACTTATAGACTATGAATTCAGATTTTTTTGGTGTTTGGCAAACCTTTTAATGTTGTTATGCAGACTTCTTTGAAGCTTTTAACGACAGTTGTTGGGTGTGTTTTTTTAAGCTTATTTGTGGGCTAACGAGGTTATGAATCAGTTATTTACCGTGAATGAGCCAAAAAGTAATGTTCATGCAGTATGGTAAAATGCTTCTGAATATTATGCAGGAAGGATTTACGGGGGCAGTGCAATGGTCCAGGTGTGAGTTTAAGCTATTGTTTGCGCATTTGCATTCATGAGATGATCATAGGAAGGATGTATTTTGTGAGGTGACTTTGTAGTTGATGCAATTGAACCAGTGTAAATTGAGTAAAACCATATGTGTTTCTAATATACTCACGAGTTTTTTTATTGTAGGTATAGATGAAGGATCAAAAGGGGAGTTGTAATAGATCACACGCACCATCGTCTGATAAAGGTGTATGAATCTGTACACTCGATTGTAATATAAGTATTGCATTATAAATATTCCAGAATTTTATATATGCTCGGAAGGCGGCATTTGACTAAAAGGTGTATGTGTCTGCTTTTAGCCAGCTAATAAGCCTAAAATAAGTGGTCATTTCTTTTCGTTGAGCATTCTTAGTTTAGGATGATATGTTAACGAATCTGGTGGCGATATTTGGTTTTCGTTATATTCTTATGATACTTAGTTAAGTGTTTGGGTCTAAATATTGGAAAACAAGTTATATATGGGGGTGTTTGGGATTGCTCATTTTTTTCTGCTTATTTATAGGGTGGATTAGTCAACATTTAAAAAGACATGATAACAAAATTGCCACAATTGGACAGCCCATACTAAAGAGTGTGATTTTAAACCAGGACCTGAATTTCTTGAGTTATATGAGTTGTGAAAACTGAACCGTACTAAAAAAAAGTCCAATTTTTGGTTTGTTAGATCTGAGTTTAATGATGCTATTTTTTCAACTATTTTCAGTCGAGTATTGCATTAAGCTTGCAACAAGAGAATAGGCCAAAGCGAACACAGCGAGAAATGCATCTTCATATATGGAGAGATTGAAAGAGATAGAGGCCAAAATTGAAGGTATTTTCCATCGCTTTTTTCTATTAAACTTTAGGCCGTTAGCTCGAAAAGTGATTACTTAAAAAGTTTTTTAATATATATAATTGTGTTAGGATGCTTCATTAAATGAAAAATTTTATTCATATCAAACACAAAAATGACCAGATAGTTAGTTACTTGGTATGTTTTATTTTATGTTAAAAGAGGTTCGAAGTTACATTCAGCTAATATGCTGATTGTTATTGTTTTTTTAGGGATGAATGAGTGAGCAATGGCGAGTTGTAATAACTCAGAAGGTTAGTTGGCATGCGACACGATTTGAGCGGAGATTAGAAAAGGCATTATCGGAAGATCAGTGCATCCTTAAGAGGTAACCCATACTTTGCTTGACCTCTTTTATTTTGTGTGCTCACATTTATTCTGTACTTAGTTTGGCCTTAAATTCTACATTGCTACTTAGTACAAGAAAAAAGGTCGATTTAGGAAAGTGTTTTAACTACATAAAGAATGTGTTGCATATGCAAGGTATTACAAATGATTATCTGAAACATATTGAACCAATATATGCGTGCTTTTTGTGGCTGCATACCTAAACATTAAAGATGTAGCTTCTGTACTTTCTTGGATCCAAATTATTGCTCCTGTTTTAAGTTTTAACTACTACTGCATCACAAAATTTAATTTCAAGATCTAATATTGAGAATGTGTTTGGAATTGCTTATTGCTTTTTGAAATAAGACGTTTGAGTACTAAATGAGTGTAGATCTTAATGTGTCGCTAAAATTATAGTTAGAAGTAGAAAGGCAGAACAGCCGTGCTGAGTAATCTGGGTCAAAATGGGTTGTTTGTGTTTGGATGTTCCTGATTTTTTTTTAAAGAATTAAAGAAGTTTGTTTATTTAATTGATAACTTGCCAAATCTAAACTGATTTACTCCATTGTGAACACGTGTGCGCACAGTTTTAACACTCAGTTTTTTTTTTTTTTTTTTTTTTTTTTTTTTTTTTTTTTTTTTTTTTTTTTTTTTTTTCTTATATATGTTTTAGGAAGGGTGCCCAATTGAAGGCTAACCCAATCGAAAGCACTCTAGAAGTTTTAAATTAGTGAAAAGATACCCGTTTTCGGGAATCCAAGCTTTCACCCAAGGCAATTTCAAGGTAAATTTTGGTTTCTTTTCTTTGGAGTGTTTCGCATAATATATTTTTCGCCATGTACCAAAAAAATTGTTGTTTAGGTAAAAGTATAAAACTGCTTATTGGCTATTTTACTGCTAAAACAAGCACTTCAAAGCTGATTTTAAGCAGATAAGCACTTTGTAATAGTTTCAATCCCAAACACTATGAGACATGAATCCAAAAGCTAGGCAACCAAAAACAAGGTTACAGATCTGAGTAAATTATTTGGTTTTGCGAATAACAGAGGAGGCTTAAAGGAAAAATAGAAGGAGATTTTTTTTCGCTGGCAAATACAGTGTTAAATTGGGTTGTCAGGGTTTGTTTATGATGGTTGTTTTTGAGGTTAGATTGAGTATTAAGCATAAGCTGGGGAGAATAATGTGGCACTACAGTGTTATTAGGCCTTCTTGCAGCGCCCGCTCCTTGATGGCTTCACAGTGTACTTTGAAGTTTCGTGTGGTTTGCTGTTACTTGCGTGGTTTAGTGATCGATTTCCCTCTTAGGTGTTTAGGCTTAAATAGTATGCCTAAAAATTTAATTTATCCCAATCATCATCACCTGATCACGCGCCCTGAATCAGAACCAATTCATTTTTCAAAAATGGTTTATTTTACCCGTTTGACCCACCACTTAACTAGCCTAAGTTAGAGAATTCACCAATTTGACACGCTAAGCAAAATAGAACCTTTTTTTTTTACCCATTTGTCTCATTTTATGCAGTTGGATGCTCGAATGTGGTGTACTACGAAAACTGGACATGCTGATCGACCGTGATTCATATCGAGCTTCAGATGACAGAATAAGGTTTTTTAATGGGGAGAAAGTGGGTTTCATGTGTTGCAGTCGATGTCAGCTGCGAGGAGGCTGCAGCAGTGCACAAACAACATAAAGGAGGTGACCGATTTTGGCATGTTTTGACCTGCTTTGAAAGTGCACGACAAAGGAAATGGTTATGGACAGGTAAATTTTGAAACTTTCTCATGCACTAAAATTTGTTAGCATGTGATAATAATTCTTTTACGGTTAAAACTTAGTATTGTGATAATCGTTTTGCAACAACAGTCGCGTGTAACACGTGAAGCAGTCCACAATATGCAACTGTTAAAACTTCAGATGGTCCGCTTGCTTAGGTTGTAGGTTGTGAAATGACTGAAATAGGTGCGTGATATACCAACATTAGGTTACGTCTTAATTTTTAGTATTTGAATGATATAATTGGACCAGACTACTTGGTTATATTGACTAGAATAATTAAATTAAAAGGATATGATTCGGCGCTAATTCGTTATAGTGGACATATGCTTACGGTTTTTTCTGGAGCTGTCACATTTTTTTATGAAAGGAATGTTTGGCATTACAGATAAAACCTTATATGCATCAAATTTTGCAACTGACTTTCGTTTACTGGTCTACATGTATATGACCGGGTATAATTGGACCACTTTTGATTTTTAAATATAATGAGCTTGCTTTTTATCAAACACAAACAACATTTGATCTCGAGCTTCCCTCATGAAATTAATCAGCCAGTTCTTCTATTAAATGCCATGTTTTTAAAAGTTTTATGAGGCATCAGTCACTGATTATCGGAAACGACTGTCATTTTGGATTACTTAGTTAACTGTTTTTAATATGAAATAATGCAGGTTAAGTGGCTTTTGAGATTATTTATGTGGCTTTCGAGATTATTTATGTCAGCAACTTGATAGTAGTATTGTCGGCATCGTTTCAACAATTTCAAGGCTGTCGCAGCTCTAAAAGCAACACGATGAAAAACTATGGCGACGTCTTGAGGTAACAACAGCAGGTGCGTTTGGAAGGTGACGTGGGTGCTGAAATACGCAGGTTTCCACCAAATAGATGCTGTTGTTTTTTAGGATGTTTGGATCTGCTGCAAAACTAGCGATTCTGGGGGTGTTTCGGTCTGCTGCAATATGTATATTAAAGCAGTGTTTGTTTCTATCAAGAATGTCATTAAATACCGAGATCTTATGTTACTTTATACATATTTTTTCTGCAACCACTATCAGTAGCTCAAATGATGTACTGCAAGGAAATTAAACAAAAAATTAGAAACACCAAACAAGCACAGAAGCATTGATTCTTATATTACTTTTGACACTTTGATCCTCAATTATACAGCCATTGAAAATTATAGATGCACATTTCAAAAGATTCTACTTATAAAGACCAACAATTATTAGTACTGTACCTGTGTATCCATTAGTCATTAAATGAAAAAAACAGCGTAACCAAAATACACCAACAGCAGCAAAACAAAAATGAACTAAACACATTCTAAATATAAATGCAATACATCCAATATACAAAAGCTCAACTCCAAACGAACCAATACATAATCGTACATTCCTTTGTCAAAATTGTTAACGTGTGAACTGCACAAGCCAAACTAACCGCAGCGAAGCGCGGGCTACAATCCTCGTTTGCTTCTATCTTTCTCAATTACTTTTATACAAGTTACATGTAGCATGAGACGTGATGTTGTGACACAAAAATTTATATATTTATATCATATTTCATATATATTGAGTTTACAATATTACCCTTTATTAAAATTATTACGGGGTATTACACATTTTAGTGAAAACATTAACTAATTAGTTAAAGGTAAAATTGTTAATCTTTTTTTTTTTAAAAAGAAAAAGTAATAATTATGTTTATGAAGAGCAATTCTCGTACACATGTCATGATTTTACAAAATTTAAAAAATTAAATAAATAGCTAATTGTATCATAATTCAGTTAAATTATAACACATACCATTCGGAGGATATTTGGGAATAAAATTAAAAAGACATCGTTTTCAATAAATTTTTCTAAAGAGAATTTGTTTAAGATTATATATATATTTATAAAGTTATATGATTTAGATTTATATATTATAAGCTTGTTTTTCTGGGTTTATTTTCAATTTATAAATTTATTTTTAAATTCATAAGTCAGATAAAATAAACTTATGGAATATAAACAGAAATCATATCATGAGCCTATATATGAACTTCAACAAAAACCGCTAGATGTGCAAGCTATAATAGCTTTTGTAAACTCGAGCCAAGTGAGATGAACTTTTTAGACTTTGGCTCCAGCTCCGGCCAAGGAACACGATAAACATACCCGATTTTGTACATAGTAGAAGTATTAATACACGACAAGATAATGTTTAATTCATATATTCGATTCCACAACTCTTTAATTATATATTTGTATGATCTATTAGAAATCCATTATTTAGTAATGATAGTGTACAGATCATGAATTCTAATTTTTTAATGGTATGCAACTATGCATATTAGGCTATTAGTACACGTTAGAAAATATGGTTTAAATATAACCACTAGCTTTAACTAATGTTTGACTTCTGAAGATCAAGACATCGTAACAGCTAAAATAGTCAATAGTGGTATACACGCGGTACTGGACCCAATTACAAACCCACAAATGGGCTACAGAATTAAAGTAGGCTCAACAATAAAATGTTACAGTACATATAGACATTAGACAACAAAAAAAGTGTCACCTTCAAACCTCAAGACAAATACATCATAATCCGAATTCTGTACATCAATTACATAATGGTCTACAGAATATATGCAGGCCCAACAATAAGGGTTAAATAGACACTAGACAAATCAATGTAATTTAGAGGTATTCGTCGGTTTGGTTATCACGTTTTTCGGTCAGTTTGATAAGAGGTATTCGTCGGTTCGGTTATCACGTTGTTCGGTCAGTTCGATATAAAAGAATTAGGTAAAACTGAAAACCAGACCGGAGCTATTCAGATTGGAATAAACCGATCCAAATAACCGAAAACCGACCCTATTAACCCCGAATTACATAATTTTTAATTATTTATTTATCTAATTACATAGATATTTTGCACAAAAAAAGTTTTCAAAGCTTAAAAAATGGTATATCTATACTATGAAAGAGTTTTAATGTTTTTTAAATATAAATATATAAAAAAATGTAAATATTTATGTGAATTCGGTTTCCAGTTCAGTATCCATTTTGCCCCGACTATTTAATTCAATTCGGTACGGTGTTGGCAAATTCAGTTCGGTTAGAAATTTGGTTTGTTTTTTGGGTTCGATTCGGTTTCGGCTTTTTATTTTTATGGGTGAAACCCGAATTCTACACACCCTTTTAAAGCCTCTTTTAAAACGTCAGAGCGTATGTCTCACCAGCCTTGTCAATCTTCTTCTGGTTAACTTAAAAGTAAAATCCTAAGGAGCTTCTACTTATTACACATAGTCTTACCTCTATTACGCTTAATAAATTAACCTCGGAGGCTAATAGAGTCTATATCAATTTCCACGACTCAACAAATAATAGCATTAATATAAAGTGCAAAATTATCATTCTAACTTTACTCTCGATATAAAGTGCAAAAATACATCAATAATTGGCTAATGAAAGTATGCAAAATAATCATGAGCTCTTTTCTACATCAATTACTAGTGAATAGTATTTATAGTTTGGGTTAGCTTTATGTTCGGTACTGTAATGTCGACAAACAATATATAAAATTTCGTTTTAACTTTTACCTATTTTATATTGCGATAGTTAACGTTGACATCAGTGACGGACCGAAGATCAAAAGTCGTCAGCTTCTTTTATGAGAAGTACCCAAAAATCGTAACCCAACAATTAAGAACCAGGTTCATTTTAAAAAAATAAGTATATTTGACATAATTTTACACNAAAAAAAACTTAAAATTTGAAGCTTAGTTTTGAACTAAAACAACATCACCTATTTATAACTCGTAGAAACTGAACATATTAACACTTCCCAATACCTATTAAAAGCAATTAATATAAAATATGAATAGTTAAATACTAGTATTTTAATGATACCCCACTTCCCAATATCCTCTTTGGTCTTCTTCATCTTCCCTTTTCCATTCTTCAACCTTCATCAACAATCTTTCTCTGTCACTCGACAATTTCCAGAAAACACTTTGAAGATCAAATTGAAGATATTTTCCTCTTGTAGAGGGCACTTTAATTTCTGGGTTGAGGGCACCATTGATTTTTGCAAATAATTTAACTATTTTGCCTATTAATTTAGCCTATCCGGTGAAGCTTTATTGGGGGCCTTTCCCCCCACCACCAACAAGGTGGCTCCGCCCCTGGTACAGATCATGAATTCTAATTTTTTTAATGGTATGCAACTATGCATATTAGGCTATTAGTACACGTTAGAAAATATGGTTTAAATATAACCACTAGCTTTCACTAATGTTATATCTTGACTTGTGAAGATCAAGACATCGTAACAGCTAAAATAGTCAATAGTGGTATACACGCGGTACTGGACCCAATTACAAACCCACGTATAAACGTAACTCGTAATGGGCTACAGAATTAAAGTAGGCTCAACAATAAAATGTTACAGTAAATATAGACATTATACAACAAAAAAAGTGTCACCTTCAAACCTCAAGACAAATACATCATAATCCGAATTCTGTACATCAATTACATAATGGTCTACAGAATATATGCAGGCCCAACAATAAGGGTTAAATAGACACTAGACAAATCAATGTAATTTAGAGGTATTCGTCGGTTCGGTTATCACGTTGTTCGGTCAGTTCGATAAAAAAGAATTAGATAAAACTGAAAACCAGACCGGAGCTATTCAGATTGGAATAAACCGATCCAAATAACCGAAAACCGACCCGAATAACCCCGAATTACATAAATTTTAATTATTTATTTATCTAATTACATAGATATTTTGCGCAAAAAAAGTTTTCAAAGCTTAAAAAATGGTATATCTATACTATGAAAGAGTTTTAATGTTTTTTGAAATATAGATATATAAAAGAATGTAAATATTTATGTGAATTCGGTTTCTAGTTCAGTATCCATTTTGCCCCGACTATTTAATTAAATTCGGTACGGTGTTGGCAAATTCAGTTCGGTCGGAAATTTGGTTTGTTTTTTGGGTTCGATTCGGTTTCGGTCTTTTATTTTTGTGGGTGAACCCGAATTCTACACACCCTTTTAAAACGTCAGAGCGTACACCTGACAAGGTTTTGTCAATCTTCTTCTGGTAATTAACTTAAAAGTATGATCCTAAGGAGCTTCTACTTACACATAGTCCTACCTCTATTACGCTTAATAAATTAACCTCGGAGGCTAATAGAGTCTAGATCAATTTCTACAACTCAACAAATAATAGCATTAATATAAAGTGTAAAATTATCATTCTAACTTTACTCTCGACCTTTCAGGAACAATACAAGTTATCGTGTATGATAACCACTTTAGTTTATGTTTGGTACACAAGATTGTTGAGAGATTGTGCTTATTTTTTCAAAAAATAAGCTACCTAAAAGATAATCTTTGTTTGGCACACATAACTTATAAGAGATTCTAAAAAAAATAATCTTCCATAATCTCTTAAAACCAAAGGTTACTTCATGTAGCTTATAAAAATAATCTCTTTTTATAATCTCCAGCACCAGCACCATCTCCAGCACCAGCACCAGTTCCAGCAACAGTTACTTTCGCCAAACATACCCTAAGTGTGGCCTAGTGGTAAAAGGGCTTGTGACTATCACTCTAAAATGTGTAAGGTCTCAAATTCAATTCCTGCTAGGTGCAAACAACCTTAAGTGGCCACGCCAACCTCCTGAAAGAGAGGGCTTCACCTGATTTGAGTCTGTGTGGCGGTGAGTTCAAACCCCGTGGATTAGTCGACAAAAAAGTCGGAAACCATGATTATCTAAAAAAATAAAAGGTTATCGTGTATGATTTGAAGCAAAAAGACATCAATAATTGGCTAATGAAAGTATGCAAAATTATCATTGAGCTCTTTTCTACATGAATTCCTAATGATTAATATTTATAGTTTAGCCTAGATATATGTTAGGTACTGTAATGTCGACGAACAGTATATAAAGTTTCGTTTTAACTTTTATTTATTTTATATTGCGATAGTTAACGTTTACATCAGTGACGGACCGAAGATCAAGGGTGCGTTTGGTTTGTAAGTGGGATTGGAATTGGATTCGGATTTGGGAAAGGTTTGAAAGAAAATAAGGAGAGAGAAAATTAATTAATATTTAATTTTTATGTATATTTAATAGGTTGTATGTACTTATTTGAAATAAAAAATGAGTAAAAGACAAAAAAAGGAATGAATATATGTGGCCAGAAAAAAAATCAAATAATAAAAAAAATTTGATTGGTGTCTTTCATTTAAAACCCACCTAAGGAGGGTGGTATGAAAATTTGAAATGAAAATGATGTGTCAGGAATCAAAATGGTTACCAAACAAAGGATTGAAACATTCTTTGATTCTATACTGGGTCAAACCGTGAACCAAACGGGCCCTTAGATTTAAATGTAAAGTTATAGATTAAGATTAGGATTTAGATCCAAACCCAAGTCCTATAAACACAACCAAACATGTGTTTTGCATTAATTAAATCCTAAACCCACAAAAACCCCACATACCAAACGGGCCCCAAAAGTCGTCAGCTTCTTTTATGAGAAGTACCAAAATCATAACCCAACAATTAAGAACCAGGTTCATTTTAGAAAAATCGGTGTATTTGACATAATTTTACACTAAGCAAGAAAAATCCGTGTAGTTCCCTTGCATCCCCGAGTACCTCCTCGGTCCGCCCTAGTTTACATGTCATCTTCGATTTGCGGTCGTCCATCGATCACTTCTATTTAAATTAAGTCGAGTTGTAACAAATATGATGATCAAAAGAATCCATGTCAGATCGATCTTATTCGTGTGATTACTTCATATTCACATGAATCTCGATAACCCGGACAACACTCGACTATTTTACATTTTTAACCACACGATTATTTCACTTATTGCTTAGAGCTTGCATGAAATAACCTGAGAGACAGAGAACGTTAATATTTTGTTTTGTTGTGACCAAATGAACATTTCATTTAGTGTTATTAGAGTGTGACATAAGGTGCGTGTCTCGTTCAATGGGTGATTAAATCCTAGTTGAGACTGGTTTAAAAATGTTTGTTTTACCCTTTTTAATATATAAATTTTAAAGTACTAGTAAAAGTTAGGATAATTAATGGTTTATTTGGGTGTAATATGAATTTTTAAGTTCTATAGACCCGTTTAATGGGCTGAGACTTTTGTGAGGCTTTGTATGAGCCCAATATCAAGCCTAACTATAAAGCCCAATACCAATTAGATTGGGTCCAAAATATGGTCCTTTGAAAACTCGTAATCATGTTTGGTAGTTTAGCCCTATTAAAATAAAAAAGTCATTACAAAAGTTTGATTAACTAAGGAGCTGTTTGTTTACGGGTTGTGAAATGAAAGAATGAAATCATTCTTAAAAACAACCATTTGGTCTATTAAACTCATGGACAATGAATTAAAATAGTGTCAAAAATCCCATAAATTCATTACACATATGCCAGATGGGTTTTAACATTGTATTATTCTCTCTCCACTCGTGACATATTCTTAGTCAATTAATTTGTATTTTTACTTCTTCAATTTTGTAAGTTATCCTTCCTAAGACTAATCAAATGTTAAACTCAACATGAAACTTGGAACTGAAATCATATTTCATACCTATATCCATTTCACCTTATAATTAAACCCATACCTAGAGTGAATCCTTACAACATACCAAACACACCCTAAATCTTACTTAAACAAACCCAAAAAAAATGACCTTTAACTAGTACAAACATGACCAACACTACCAACAAGACCCACTCATCCTAACGAAGTTAGAGATACTTAAAGACAACAAATGTCAAAATGCGGGACTTCACAAGGTACTTTTTTAGCTTCCTCACCATCATCCATTGCTCTACAAGACCCTCTTCTAGCTCATTCCTATCCCTCAACAGGCTAGGAATAACATCCAAAGCTCTTGGCACATTGGTGGGTCAATCCTATGAAACCACAATCTAATCCCTAGAACATAAAGACAAGAAAAAGAGAATGAGTGTGAATACAACAATCATCTAACCACGACAAGAAAAAACGAGTCTTACCAGAGTTGGGCAACAGAAAATTCTTCGACCAGGATTTCGATCTGTCCAAGATGTTCGAAACACTGCATGCTTACCACAACCACAAATGACCGTATTCTCCCGTGTGTGTTCTTAAGTGTATGTTTTTTAATCGGTGTGTTTAATGTGTTTGACTAAATTGTGTGGTACAAAATATATATGAAAAGTATTGATTGCAAGATTTGTCCCTATAAATAAGGGTTTCTTGAGACTACAAAATGCAAGTGGTTAGCGTGAGAACAGTGTAAAGACAAAAATACCCTCACGTGAAACACACGTTAAGGAAACCAACGAGAAAATTTAATGGGTGTCTGGGATTGCAAATTTGGAAACCACAAAGGACAAAATTAGCATTTACCCTAAAAAAACAAGAAAAAATGTAGACACAAGTCGTCATACGGTGAAGTGTTGACTGATATGAAATGAAACGTGGGGTTTCGATTGATGAGTTATATAATAAAGAAAAAAATAATCCATAAATAACTCTTTACTTTCTTGCTAAAAAACCAAAGTTCTTAAAATAGATTAGTTCGACTGATCGATGTGTGACTCAATTTATATTAATGACGTGTACTTTTTGAAAGTACTAGTGATTAGCGAGGTGTTGTTTTGTGCGCGTGTGACTGACAATTATTGTATTTTCTTGCGACCAGATATTGTCATTTTCTAAGAAAAAAACACACTTTTTAAATATTTTATTATTTTTTTAGGAAAAGCCAAAATTTGATCCCAAAAAATATAATAGGCGTCAGTTGTAAAAGAAAACATCCCACTAGCCATTAGTAATATTCAAAGTAAAAGGGAAACATGTTAAAANTGGTATATCTTTTTTTTTTTAGCTATTTAAATAACTTTTGTTAACAAATAATAATAATTATATTGCCTTGCATTTTTCAGAAACTTGACAAATTAGTGTCTCTTCCTACAAGTGTATTGTGTACTAGCTTAAAGACCCGTTGACACCGGGTTATTTTTTAAAGAAATAGAGAAAATGAGATGATAAGAAAAGTAATAACGTAAACATGTTCAATTAAAAATAAGAAACAAAGAATGACACAATGCGTCAACATTATCAGATAAGAAATTGCTTCTTTTAAAATTACACTAACAAACGTCCAAGTTTGGGGTCCCCAAAATTGATTTTCTTGAGTAGCAAAATGAGATGATAAGAAAACTATAACGTAAGCATGTTCCATTTTATATATGAAAGAAAGAATGAGATAATGCGTCAATTATCCGATAAACAATTATATATGTGTTATGCTAGTTGTTTTGATTATTGTGCATATGTGTTATGCTAGTTGTGCTGGAATTTAAGTATGAAGTTTATGTGGTTAGTGCAAAACATACATGTTTTTGGAATGTATGCACCTATGTTCGCATTCATTTGATATAGATGAATATTGTGCATATGTGTTATGCTAGTTGTTTTGATTTCAAAATTCGTTTACTCTTTTTTTTTTTTTTTTTTTTTTTTTTTTTTTTTTTTTTTTTTTTTTTTTTTTTTTTTTTTTTTTTTTTTTTTTTTTTGCGGTCTAATTATATTTGATCATGTTTGTAACAAGACTTATGAAGATTATGATGGCATTCAAGACCTATGAGATGACAAGGATGATGTTGAACGAATAGAGGCGAATCAACACATGCATACAAGGAGATAATTTGTGGAAGAATATGATTATTGCATATGTGTTTTTTTACTTGTAATCAAATGAAATGTAGCTTTGTGATTTTTGTTTGAAACATTAAAAAGTATAAATGCAATGTCCATGTTCACAATAAATGTTTTATATTGTGATTTTGATTGAATATTATTAGTTATAACAAAATAGGTTAAGCAATTTTACACTAAAAACACATAATTTATATAAAAAAAAAACATATATGCACTTGAGATTTTTTTGAAAACATGCATGCCGGCAAAATTAAAAAAAAAATAAAATAAAAAAAAAATAATTAATTCCGAAAATTAATGGTTAAAAAAACGTTTTTAATCAAAAATATTCAAAAAGAAAGTAAATATAAGTTTTTACTATTATACCCTTTACATTTAAATAAAAATCTTTAATACTACTAAATTCTTATTGGTCCAAAGTGGTTCTGTAAAGTTCTGTACAAAATAATGGTTCTGCATTGAACGTGACCCTATATATATATATATATATATATATATATATATATATNACCTCCCGAAGACATATTACCCCTCGCCATATCACTAATAGATGGTGCTTGACCATTAACCACACCTCCTACTGCATGGCTTGAGTTCCCTTCGTAAATGTTATTTTGTGATCCAATCTCGCTCCCCACGAATGCTTGCTTATTGTCACTGTCAATCATCATTCGTGACGAGTCTTGTTTGTTTAAAGCATTCCAACTCGGTGCTAATTGATCACGACTATAAGAATGCGTACCTCGTGAAGGTTGAGAAACATTATCCATCGCTATATCACCAATAGATGGTGCTTGACCACGAGCCCCCTCAAAAGCCACCAAGTAATTCTTTGTTTTATGTTCACGATCAAGTAATTCTTCGTGATCACGCTGTATTTTGGCAAAAAAGCGAATATTAACTATAAAAAAAGGGTGGCCTAGTAATCTCACGAATTCTCAGTTTCATATTAAACTATAATACTATACTAGCTAATACTTGAATGATTATAAGCCGAATGGTATATGCACGTATGCTACCAGATTTCGTAAGTAAAACTCTAAGTTTATCTTTTCAATTTCAGCATGATAGAGCATATTGACGCATCAACTCAACGTGATCCGGAAGGCTATATCCTGATTGTCAAGGTCTACTACTCTACTATACCTAGTACACTTAAGACAATGTCTATAGTGTAGAACGAGAGGGTATAAAAGAAGTTGCCTCTTTTTTGGGTGGTGACCCAAGGGCAAAAGAGTTAAAAAGTAGTACTTGATGTCCGAATATAATTCTCTACTAGATGAAGTAAAGAACATTATCCGGGAAGACAAAGATCTACGCGAAAGGAAATTTAAAAAAGAACAACAAAGAAGCTAATCTACGACAAAAATGAAATTTTTATAGATATTTTTCTTTATAGGTTTAACTAAAGAAATAAACATTTGAAGAATTGACTTCTGAAAATATTTATAAAAAAAAGCTTAGAGAAATGACTTGAATGAACACCGAACGCAAGATAAAGAGAAGAACGAGACATGTTGATAACTGGGTCTGGATATATACATACGCTGTTTCTGTCCACACAAGTACGTTTGGACAGGTTCATGTAACTCCTTACCCCAATCATACTAGTATATTGCTACCATGTTCAATCTATACTGAAATAAACATCAATCTAGATCACTAGATGGAGGTTAAGCACACGCATGTTGACATAAACACACAAACTTCGGCTGATGTTGATTGGAAGGGGTATAATCGATTCAAGCCGAGTTTGAGCTTGGCAGGGCTCAAGCTCGGCTCGAAAATTATTGGGTCGGCTCAATCTTGACGAGCTTTTATCATCTAGGCTTGACTCAGCTCGAGTAAGATTCGAATAAGGCTCGAACTCAGCTCGAAATTAAAATTTTGAATTTATATATAAACATCACAATCCGATAGACAGACTCATCAATAAACTCAAAAAAAAAAATAAAATAAAATAAAATAAAATAAAACGCTGTAGAATCTGTTATAGCATCAAAGAACCGTGATGAATACAAAACATCGCACTCCATAACTTGTATATAATTATTACGAAGTAAATATTTATGATTAGACTAACATTAACAATAGCTCATGGGTTATTTATGTAAATATGTTAATTAAAATTAAATATGTATATAAAGGCTAGAGAAGCTTGATAAAAGCTCGAGCCAAGCTTTTAAAAGATCAAGTTGCTCGATAAAAGCTTGACTCGTTTGCAACTTACGGAATAAGTGTAAGTAATAAGAGGGAAATGTCATTCATCCAATTAAACTTCCAGTTCTAGTTATGTTCATAAGACTTACTATGGTTATATCTTCATTATTCATCGACCTGCGGCTTTTCCTCTTCAAAGTCAATATAAACCACCTTACCATACATGTCTTAGCCGATCTACCCGGTATAGACTTACTAATTAGTGACCAATTGCGGCCGTGTTTCTCGAAGAGATTTAGCAACATCTTGTTCTCTTTAGGACTCCATGGTCCTTCTATCTCATCTATGTCTTTCTTTTGAGGTACTATTATTCATTATAAACAGAAATAAATAGAAAGAAGAAGATGGTAGGATGGAGACGAGTTGTATTAATTTTGTATCAAACACCATTTCTATGATTACTAATTTTGAAGCAATTCATAAGTAGTATTTATTAATCAAAGAAAATAATGTATCCCAACCAAACACCCCCTTAATTAAGCCCAAGGCCATGAAGGTGCTGGTTGCGTAAATGAGAAACGGATGAGGTTTTTCCTGTTTAGATTTCGCGGGAAGCGCGAGTGATATGTACACGGCCTAACCAAGGTATATATACCCATGACCATTTGAGACCATTTCCTTCGCCACCCTATAATATGTACATAGTGAGGTTTGAATCCTATACCTCTAGTTATTAGGTAAGTTTTACGGGCTAGGTGTGGCGCGGTTCATCAAGGTGCTAATTGGATACAATATCAAATTAACAACTTATTTGTGAATGATTAACGACATGAATATAATTTACTCACATAACTCATGAAGGTAGGTACCTTTTTTTTTTTTTTTTTTTTTTTTTTTTTTTTTTTTTTTTTTTTTTTTTTTTTTTTTTTTTTAATCTGAAATACAAGTAGTTTTTTTTGGGTAAATTTGTAGGTAAGAAAACGATATTGAACAATTAACGACAAACAAATAAAATGATTTAAATGAAAAGATGACAAGTGTACTCGTCATACAACTAGCTAGCATTTAGACATTTAGTACAGGAGAAAAACGATATTGAACAGCTATAAATAGCCAGAAAAAGTGATTACAGGGGCATTAATAGGGGCTGACATCAATTAACAATAGCGTAGTAAAATGTTAAAAAGTGCTTTTTGTAAGTGTAATTTAAAGTCGGGTTTTATCGAAAGAGAAATAACAGCTCCACTTCATCGCAACTAACACTAAATTATAGGTTTAGGTTTCCAATACGATTGGTATTTTTCTTGTGTGTGTCCTTTATTAATTCATCTTATAAGTAACTAACTTAGATCTTATATCACATCCATCGACCGAATACAAATACTTAACCAAAAACTAAACATACCAAGCATTGCGCAAACAGTATTAAAACATTTGTGGTTTTCTTAAAAATGTGCTTAAAAGGAATATGATCATTATACATAACATCATTTTGACATTAACAAATTACTATTAAAAAAACCTGTAACGTTAACAAAATTGAATATATCAAAATCTTAAAATCTTGAAAGATACTAATCATTAAAACCTTAATTTCAATAGTTATTTTAATATCCAACATTGATATATTACACATAAACATTGTAAATCAACGTTAAAGAAATAAGTTACTTAGACAAAAGAGAAAAAGAGAAAAATTATTTAAATAATGCTATATAAAATCGCCAAAGGGCTTGTGTCCCATTGGTACCCCTAGTTGTGTGAGAAGCTCACAAAATCCAACCAAAAAAGATTTTAAAATTAGTTGACACTCTAGTTGTTAATTCTCGATCAGCGAATGGCGAGTTGGATTTTTTTTGACCAATATGATATTTTTACTATATGATTTTGTGCTTCTACGAGGGTTTGTTGGTTCAACTCCTCCGGTACGTACACATAACGTGGCTCCGGCCCTGCCGCCTATAAATATATATAATTGANATCATACATTTCTGAGTCCACCACTGCAATCAGTACAGAAGAAAAACGATATTGAACAACTATAAATATATATATAGAATAATTGAAGAGAAAAAGAGAATAGAATCGAACCTGACGACATCGGCGATCGTAAATATTCACTTACAAGCAGAGGTGCACAAGAACGAGCACAACTTCACAAGAAGAAAAAGTTGACTAAAAGAAATACTATAAATCAAGCTCTGCAACACTTAACGAAAGAAGAAGATGGGTAGTTCTAATCACGTAGTACTAAATAAATGCTAAATAGGCAAAAACCTACGTTGTATGAGTTGACTTTGAGCCATGTGCTTCTGAGAAACTTTCAACGAATTTTCTTAACCTTTTTATAATTGGGTCAACTAAATAAAAAATCTCACTTGCGTGTTGTTGCTGCTCGGATGCAATAGCTATTTCTCGCTATTTATTTGAATATAAAACGCAGCTGGTTGAGTAAATGGGCTCAATGAGAAAGCCATGTACCAGACTCGTAATGGACTACATATATAATTCAAGTTGTCATTTGTAAATTGCTTGAGAAAGAAAAATGCCTTTTGTGACGCAACTAGCGACACATTTTACGTAGCGACGTGTTTAGGGGCGTTAGGTGATAAGTCGTTGGTTTGCGACTTCTGAAACATGTCGCTAAAAGCAGCGACAAGTGTAACCACTTCCAATAATACGTCGTTATAAATTAGCGACATAGGCAATTTTAAGCACTCAACTTGCGACATGGTATAGAATGTTATCGACGTATCTTTATGAAGTCCCATGTTAACGACTCTTTTATCGATGTAGCTCTTTCCACGTCGCAATTTTAACAACTCAACTTGCGATATGGTATAGAATGTCGCAGAAATAGTGAGACAATTTGCGACAAGATTATTTTAAATTCACTTATGAGGTTATAAGCGACTTAGCTTGCAACATTATAAGCAACTTAGTTTGCGACATTGAAATCTTAAATTTGTTGTTGTGTCGCTGCACGCCTGCACGCATTGCTATTTGCTACTTTGAATATCATGTCGCTAAACGCGTCCCTAAATGATTATTTTGAAAGTATCCATCTTCAAACTTTAAAACCAATACTCAGAATCCATATCTGAACAGCATTTACACCTTCATAATAAGAAATAAGAGATATACAAGGTCCAAAAATATCAAATTATTAGTGACCGTTGGTTTGGCGTGTTCTATATATGCTAGTTAACGTCTAATGAATAATCGATGTTTTAATATTCGGCTAGTGGTCCATCACTGCTATTTAAAGCTTATTTAGTAAATCCTTAAACCGAAGTACCGAACTAATGAAAGTTACCAGCTGATAAAATAAGATTATAATTATAACTTAAGCTAACTGAGGCTTTCGATATTTCATACTTGTGTCCCATGTAAATATATAAAGCAAACGACAGCGAAGCATGAGTGACTTCATTAACTTATCCCCATCCCATCAATCCACCAACAAAGCCTCTTTATTTGCTTCTTAACCAAGTTTTCCATTAACTTATTCTGTATATAAATCCCCATGCACCCCTTCATCTTCTAAACACACTCACTTATTAACAAGATGGCGGATTGGGGGCCGGTTTTGGTGTCTGTGTTGCTATTTGCATTGTTATCGCCAGGGTTGCTATTTCAGATGCCAGGACGCCGTCATTGTGTTGATTTTTGCTCTTTTCAGACAAGCTAAGTGGAGTCGCTATTTTGGTTCATACAATGTTCTATTTCGCAGTCATATGCCTATTCACCTTCGCCTTTGAAGTGCATGTTTGGATTGGCTAAACATATTATCGATCTTCTGCCTAAGTTTCTTGTTTTATAGTATGTGGACCATTTATAGATATAGTTAGATATATTATGATTTCAAGATGTTACTCATATATTGAAAGTCTGCACCTTCCTCCCTATTTTGGGAAAAGGTCTCAAAGAAGGTCAATGTATTTGTGTGGCATGCTTGCTTGGATAGGCTGCGTAATTATATACTAATCTTGAAGCTCCAGAAACTCTTGAACATGCGTTAATAGGCTGCCCTCATGTCCTTCAAGTATGGAGAAAAGTTTTCAGTTGGTGGTTGTTACAATTTCCTCCATCCCTTAATCTTCATGACCTGGTTAATGGATATTAATATTTGGGTTCAAGTGCTACAAAGTGCCGAAAGCTTTTTCAAGACCTGATTTTGCTTCCTTATAATTATGGTGCTTGTGGAAAAACAAAGATTTTCAAAAATTGTATACAAACTGTTTATAGGTAGAAAAGTAGTGATAAGAATTTAAAAGCTTGTTACACAATAAGTGAAACACTTTTTTGTTGAGATACTCAAATGGGCATAAATATAAATACATGACTATTTTATTGCTTATAACCAAAATAATAACAGAAAGGATTAAATTCATACAAAGTTGGGTCAAAAGGTCCATACGAGGCTTACTAATCCATAGAATGCAAGTTCACAAAGAACCAAACATATAACAAATTTTAAAAATCCAAATTGTCACTTTCAGTCATCGTCGTTGACGAGTCTCGGTTGTTTAGAGCGTTCCAACTCGGTGCTGTTCCATCACGACTGTAAGTATGTGTACTTCCCGAAGACATATTTTCCGTCGCCATATCACCAACAGAGGGTGCTTGACCCTGTATTTTGACTTCATTCGTCATCGAACTGCTTTCGAACTTCAAAGTCGAATTCCAATGGTTCTGAATCATCGAACTGCTTTTCCACTTCAAAGTCGAATTCCAATGGTTCTGAATCACGTCATATGGGCGACCAATTAGTTTTTTCGCAATACACACCCATTTATTCCCATAATACAGAGGTGGTATTATGGCTGAACAGCGTTTCCACTTCAAAGTCGAATTCCAACGGTTTTTAATCACGTCGATAGTGCGAGCAGCACTTAGTAAGCACCTAATAGCCGCCCATTTATCCCCAATACGCGCGTGAAATTGTAATATAATCTCGTCCTCCTCAGGCGTAAATGGCCTATGAACAAATGACCAACTTAACTCACATGTCTCAGCCGTTCTACCCGGTATAGACTTACTAATTCGTGACCAATTGCGGCCATGTTTCTCAACGAGATTTTGCAACATCTCGTCCTCTTCAGGTGTAAATGACCTTTGAAGTGATAAATACCTTAACTCACATGTCTTAGCTGATTTAGCCGGTGTAGACTTACTAATTAGTGACCAATTGGGGCCGTGTTTCTCAACGAGATTTTGCAACATCCTGTCCTCCTCAGGCGTAAATAACCATTGAAGTGATAACCACCTTAACTCACATGACTTAGCCAATCTACCCGGTATAGACTTACTAATTAGTGACCAATTGGAGCCATGTTTCTCAACGAGATTTTGCAACATCTCGTCCTCTTCAGGTGTAAATGACCTTTGGAGTGATAACCACCTTAACCTACATGACTTACCCGATCTGCCTGGTATAGACATACTAATTAGTGACCAAATGAAGTGGTGTTTCTCGAAGAGATTGTCCAGCATCTCGTCCTCCTCAGGACTCCATGCTCCTTCTACCTTATCCATGCATGCAATGTCTTTTCTTTTGACTATTATTCACTATATATAAACAGAACTACATAGAAAGAAGAAGACGGTATTGATGATATAATAAAATGAAGATCTTGATAGATAGAAATAAAAGCGAGAAATTGCTATCGTACCCGAGCGGCAACAACCAGGAAGTCAGGAAGTAACATTTTTTATTCGATGTAGTTGAACAATAAGACGAAGGAAGACAAAATTTGTGAAAGTTTCTCAGAAGCATATGAGTAACAAAAATAATTTTTACCACATTGTCAATTTATTAATAAGTTAGATATTGAAACATTTTATTTTTTGTAAATATTTTTAGTATGGGATTTGCTAACGGATGCCAACCGGGCGCCTTATAAAATGTAAAAATGGAATTTAACGTGTAGTTAATACACTCAAAACTTTTCTTTTTTGAATAAAAAATGTATTTAATAGACTTTAATTAAACTTTTAAATTACTTTCTTAAAGTGCAATTTTTAAAAATGTTAGTAGTTAAAAGAACAAAGTGACATGCCGAATATTTATTTAGTTTGTGTTCTTGGCTTAACTTCATAATTGTGAGATATGTTTCCATATACTTTTCGTAATTTATGTCGTGTTTGGTATGCTTCAACGTTTTTGACAACCATGGCGTGAAATGTATGCAACGGTGTAAAATCATGTGTTATATATGTGTGTTTTTTCTGTCAAACACATGTAACACAAGAAGTTGTGGATCAAACCATCATGTTTACTACAACAAAGACTTACGAATAGATTATGTGTTAAGTTTGTTATATCATTTGTCATCTTTGTAATATAATCTAACATATTACACTAATTAACCACGAAATTTGATATTTAAAATATGAATTCGACATTATATATCACTGTAGAACCTCTCGCCCCACAATGCGAGTACTCAACTAGTACAAACACAAACACAAACGCATGTGATTCAACAATACTAGATTTAAGCTAAAAATAAAAAAATAAAAAATATACATAAAAAAATCATTCATCATCATGATGAATTAAAACTTATCGTAAATGATTTCTAAAACAAAAATAATAAAAGAATATCAAACACCGCCGACTTTTGTGAACCAGGTTGATTAGGGTCACATGAAACTCAGAAGGCAAACTAGGTTTTCAAGCCTCGAAAAAACGGCTCATTTTTGTCTGTTTTTTTGATGAAAAACGATTCAACCGGCCGGGTCGGACCGGTTCAAAACATTGCTTTTTTGGCGAGATGTCCGGAGAATTGTCATTGTCACTCATCGTTTGTGACAAGTCTCGTTTGCTTAAAGCGTTCAAACTCGGTGCTGAATGATCACTGCTATAAGAATGCGTACCTCCCGAAGACATATTATCCCTCGCCATATCACTAATAGAGGGGGCTACCGCAAGGCTTAAGTTCCAATCGTGAATATAAGAGTTCCCTTGTCCACAATTAATATCACTGAAAGACGGATGTGGTATTTTGGCTTCATTAGTCATCAAACTGCTTTTCCACTTCAAAGTCGAATTCCAATGGTTCCGAATCACGTCAAACGGGAGACCAATTAGTTTTTTCGCATTACTCACCCATTTATCCCCATAACACGCGTGAGCGTGTAATATAGTGTGGTCCTCCTCATGTGTAAATGGCATAACTTTAGGTGATGAAAACCACCTTACCCTACATGTCTTAGCCGATCTACCCGGTAAAGACTTACGAATTAGTGACCAATTGGGGCCGTGTTTCTCGACGAGATTTTGCAACATCTCGTCCTCTTCAAGCATAAATGACCTTTGAAGTGATAACCACCTTGACCAACATGACTGATACGATCTACCCGGTATAGACGTAATAATTAGTGACCAATAATTGGGGCCATGTTTCTCGAAGAGATTTAGCAACATCTCGTCCTCTTCAGGACTCCATGGTCCTTCTATCGGATCCATGCCTTTCTTTTTACTATTATTCACTATATATAAACAGAAATAAATAGAAAGAAGAAGCTAAGATGGTATATATTGATGATATAATAAAATGAAGCGGTAGCTAGGTATAAAAATGAACAGCTATAAAAAAAGAGAATCGAACCTAATGACATCGCCAATCGTAAATGTACTCGGTGCGCCACTCCTTTTTTTCTCCTGGTTCTGTATTTAGAAAGACTCGTTTTATTTTTCATTTTTATCACTCCAAACTCATCCGACTCCATAATCAGACTTGAACTTGCAAACCAGAGGTTCACAACTTCACAACAACAAAGAGTTGACTAAAACAAAGACTATAAATCAACACTTAACGAAAGAAGAAGATGGGTAGTCTTTGAATGTTAAATAGGCAACTAAAAACCTACGTACAGTGTGTTGACAATGAGAGCCATGTAGGAAGATTGGTGAAACACGCAGTACGTAGTAACAATTATGCCTCGGGTGCTTCTGAGAAACTTTCACAAATTTTCTCTTCCTTTGCATACTTGGTTAACTGAATCGAAACAAAAATGTCACTTTCGTATTGTTGATGCTCCTTGGGTGCAATAGCAATTTCTCGCTTTTTATTGGAATAAAATATGCAGCAATAAGAAGACTCGTAATGGACTAGAGCCCAACAAAATTGTTAAGTACAAAACATTGTCATTTGTAAATTGCTAGAGAAAGAAAAATGCCTTTTTGCGGCATTTATTCCGACGCAACTAGCCACGCATCTTACGTAGATGATAAGTCACTGGAAACGAGTCGCTGATTTATGCGACTTTTGAAACATATCACTAAAAACAGCTACAAGTGTAACCACTTCTCATAGTATGTCGTGATTAATTTGCAACATAGGCTGTTCATGTCACCGTTTGTGCCGCTGTTTCATAAATACATCGCTAGATAAGTTGGTACAAGAGTTTCTATATTTAGAAATGACGTTGCTTTTGTAGCCAATAATGTCACTATTTCCTGTGCGAGTCATTGAGTCACAGTCTAACTCACCATCTCATCGCCATTCAGGTCAACCATCATATTTGGATGTGAGATTTTCAAATACAACGAAAATATTTGGTAGAAGTTCTGATAGAAATTATCCATACATTAACACACAGGAACTTTTCTAAAGTACAAACATAATAGAATAATCTATTACAGTTGCCCTTTTACATAGAGATTAACCAACACCGGCACAAGATACTACTAATATCACATGTAACATTAGTGTAATTTCACATGTGATTTTTTCGATAACGAAAAAAAAATTTTTTGAAAAAGACAAACACCCTCATAACGCTACTATAATACGTGAGCCTATATCCGTATCACTATAATACGACTATATATACTCACCTAAGCCCGCTGATACTAGTATAGCTAAGTACTACTATATATACCTACAGCTCACCTACTATTACTATACTCAGGTACGCTATACGCCGCTACCTACTCACGCGCACCTTGATCTGACCCCACCAATTATATCAAAGTGCCTATCTATAGAAAGAATGCTCGTCGTAACGGTATATTTTTTTTTCTCGCTTAACGATTAACGGTTTGAAAGATATTAATATTTGAAAAATAAAATAAAATAAAAAAAATAAAAGTGTGTTTTTTAAATTGTTATAATTAATCTCATCTATTAAATCAAATAAAAATAAAAGGTTGAGATTAGTCTCTTTGTATGTAAAAAAAGTTTTGTTCTCAAATAATCTTAAATCAAATATAAATACATGACTATTTTATTGCTTATAACCGAATTGAAATAATAACATATAAAGTACTTCATACAAAGTTGGGTCAAAAGATGCATACGAGGCTTATTTTAGTCCATAGAATGCAACTTTACAACAAACCAAGCATATAACAAAATTTAAAAAATCAATTGTAACTTTCAGTCATCATCAGTGACGAGTCTCGTTTGATTAAAGAATTCCAACTCGGTGCTGATTTATCAAGACTAAAAGAATGAGTACATCCCGAAGACATATTTCCCCTCACCATATCACTAATAGATGGTGCTTGACCACTAACCATGCCTCCTACCTCATAGCTTGAGTTCCCTTGGTGAATGGAATTTTGTGATCGAGTCTCCATAGCCATATCACCAACAGATGGTGCTTGATCACTAACGCCTCCTAGTGCAAGCCTTAAAGTCAAATCGTGAATATAAGAGTTCCTTTGTCCACCATTAATATCAATAACAGACGGAGGTTGTATGAAGATATTGTGATCACTCTGTATTTGGGGGAGGGGGGAACAGGATAAGAAAAACGAATGTTAACATAATAATAATAATAATAATAATAATAATAATAATAATAATAATAATAATAATAATAATAATAATAATAATAATAATAATAATAATAATAATAAAGGTGGCCTCAGGGCGGACCTAGGAGGTTTCCATTGGTTTACGGGAACCCGATAGATGTTCGCCGTCTAATGTATTTTTATTAAAAATCACAATTTTTCCGAAATGAACCTTGTCCCGATGATTTGTGTCACATAAATGCATATCTTGTTTTGTTAGTTCACTAATATATCAAAAGAACTACATATACGTCGTCTTAATTTGTTTAATAGTCTTAATGAAAATGGTACCTTTTATCATTCATCCGAACTTCTAGTATTATTTACACTCATAAGACTTACTATGGTTAGATCTTCATTAGTCATCAAACTGCTTTTCCACTTCAAAGTCGAATTCCAACGGTTCTGAATATCTTCATGACTTTGAAGTGAGTGCCAAATAGTCTCCCACCTTAACTCACACGTCTTAGCCGATCTACCCGGTATTGACTTACTAATTAGTGACCAATTACGGCCGTGTTTCTCAATGAGATTTTGCAACATCTCGTCCTCCTCAAGCGTAAATGGCCTATGCACAAATGACCACCTTGACCAACATGACTTTTTTTTTGAACAGCAAGAGGTGAATATATATATAAAACAGGCCACCTAATAAGGCACTAGGAGCCAAAATTACAACAGTTAAATACAAAGGGCGTTACACGGGTTATCGAGCCAACTGATCCAATTTAGACGAGTCTTCCTAGACCTACATGAGATCCAATTAAACGACGAAATCTTGATATCGCTAAGGATTAGATCCTTAGAGGGTCTTTTAAGCGAAAAACACATCTCATTCCTAAACCGCCATAGAAACCAAAGAGTTGTTTG
This sequence comes from Artemisia annua, assembly GCA_014162995.1. Lineage (NCBI taxonomy): Eukaryota > Viridiplantae > Streptophyta > Magnoliopsida > Asterales > Asteraceae > Artemisia > Artemisia annua. Next base: position 93,186 of record LBNU01030533.1, read on the forward strand.
AACAACAACATCAAAGGAGACTTTAAGGTTAACAGGAATGTTGACTCTTTCGGCTAAGTTGATAGCATCAGAAAGAGAAGATATCGTGACATTATTGATCTTCCACCATACAAGAACCTTGGACCAAGTATCTTTAGCAATTCTACACGAATTAAAAAGATGTTCTTCCGTCTCTATATCTTCATCACAAACGGGACAACGTATGGAGTCGAGGTCAATACCTCTTCGATCAAGGTTGTAGCGTGTTGGAAGTCTCTTATGAAGGACTCTCCAAGATGAAATGTTGATTTTGATTGGAAGGATATTGTTCCATTTGAATGGTTGTGGTTCGAGAGGGTGGAGAAGATTGTTTATGTAAGTCCGCATACTCTTAACAGTGAATTTCCTGTCATCACTAACCGTGCATTCCCACATGTCTTGATCATTAGAGAGGCATAAGTTGGATATCAGGGAACAAAGTTCTTGTAGTTCTTGGTGTTCTGCTGCTGAACGAAGGGGTCTGATCCAATCCCATGTGAAAGAGAGGCCCAAGGGCAAAGGGTATGACGGGTGTGAGTTAAGCTGAGTATGCAAAACAGATGCAGTGGACAAGGATCTGCTAGTAGGTTGTGGTGCTCTATCACAAACAGGACAATCCATGTTCCTTTCCAAACGAAAAAGCCTGGGGAAATTGTTGCAAATAGGTGGGCCACCGATCCATGAATCTAACCAGAATTTTGTTGTTAAACCATTGCCAACCTTCTTTTTAAATAATGATGGGAGGGTGATTCCATATTTTTGTCTTGATCATTAACCAGAATTTTGTTGTTAAACCATTAACCAGAATTTTGTCTTGATCATTAGAGGGTCACATAACTACATACTTCCTTCTAGTTTTCAAAACAAGCTTTTTGCTTGATCTTCTTCTTACCATAGTATATTGTGTTATGTATTTTGTGAGGTTTAATCTATTTCTCATAAAAGGATATAGCTTAATCAAGAAATATACAAATTGAACACTCAAATTACCATGTGTTAGAAAGTGATATATACCATATTTGTATGTTCCTTAGCTTGTCTCTTCATGTGATCGAGGGGTGTCCTTGGATTTGTCATTGTGCACAACACCCTTCAATATGCGATCCATCCCTGGATCAATAAGTTACATATATACTTAATGAAAGATTTATTAGATTTGAATCTTGTTCTTGTACGACCAATTAAAAGTACATGTAAGTAGCGCATTTTTGTAATAAAAGAATAAATGTGTGTAGTGGTGTCTTTTGGGGATGTTCATGGCATGTTTTGTGCTCTCTGTAAAGTTCAGGGAAGTTCAGATAGAATTCAGCACTATAATTATTTACTTATTATTACTACCTTTTTAGCTTTGATATAAGTTATAATTTATCAGATTTGGCCGGGTTCACTTTTCAAAATTGATCGATAAAATACTTTGCATCAAAGTATCTCAAACAATAAGTGATGTGCACACTACAAAATCACATTAGTAATGAACATGATACAACATCGTATATGCATATTTGTAGTGTATACATCATTTATTGTGGTGTGCATGCCACCTTCCATAATTTATATCCAAACGCTATTATAAAAACCAAGAAAAAAAAAAGAAAAAACATAAAAAAGAAAAGAAAAGTGAGGTTTATTTAGTTGCGGTTAAACACATGCAATGGATGAGGTGTGTTGCGCGTGACTCTCGACATGGAGCAAGTGGTCCATGCGCGTGTGACACATGAGAAAGATTATAATCTCCTCTCTCACAGTTTTATTGAGTGAGTGGCTCACGCGTGACTCCGACATGGTCGGGTCACCCGAAAGGTGAGAAAAAAAGATTATATTGTACTACCTCCGTCTCATATTAAATGTCCACATTGAATTTTCAAAGTCTTGTTTTATCATCTTTGACCTTAAATATTTTTATTTGTGTTATATAATATATGATGCAAAATATATGAATGAATTGAGTTTTAAATGTACTTTTCATTGATATAATTTTTATCAAGTATGATATAATATAATAAAAAATATTTAAGGTCAAAATTTAAGAAAAAAAACTCAAAAAGTCAAAAGTGGACATTTAATATGGGACGGAGGGAGTATGAGTGTGTGTTGCTTGTACGTGTTTTATTATATGAATATTTCAGTAGAAGTAAATAATGGTGAGTAGTGACTATGACCGGTGGCCTAGCTAATCTGAGTATTAGGGAGGGGTATGGCCCCATCATCTTTACATCATAAACCCTTGTATTAATGCACACTTATCATTATAAACCTTAAATTTTTTGAATAATCTATAATTTGGCCCACCCAAGTTTCATGAATTACAATTCGGCCCTCCTAGTAAAGTTGTCTGAGCTCCGCCAAGGACTATGACATGTTCAAGTGGTGAGTGAGTGAGTGACATGAATGAGAATGATGTCGAAATAATGTAAGGTTGGGTGAGATATATTTTAGCATATAATAATAAGATGATTGGTTACAATGCTCAATCATAGAAACCTGTGACACAAAAAAGCAATGGAAATGATAAAGGTGAGTAAGAAAAAAAACATGCATTCAGGAAATGTGCATGTGAGTTTTAGAGATGGTTTGATATCATGTGGTGGTGGGGGAGGTGTGCATGCAACTTGCCGGCAGGAAACGCCTAATTTGGTCAAGCTCTATGCGAAGTTTGGATTGCCTGATTGGCATTGTGTTGTATTGGCATGGAATTATTACTGTAAATTTTTTTTTTTTTGAAAAGGTATGAGATTGTTTATTTAGTTGAGTTTGATTTTCATCGTTTTACCAAAAACCAAACAAACGTACTATATGTCTCAGTCGAGACTTGTACTAAAACTAAAGTACATTCACATTCATGTCGGCCTAAAACAATACGTATTTGTCAATACTCAATATATACCACACGGAGTATAAGTTTGTTCATACCAAAATTAAAGGCAGATAGATAACATTGGGCCCAGAGTGGCTCCATGGGCTTACCTGTAATCACTTAAACGTTTATTACTTTATCGATGCAAATAATATTTCCTTGATTTGCCTTTTTCTAAACGTGACATCTAATCAAAGTTAGGTGGAGTTCACGGAAATTTCATGACGTATCCGTAAAGAGAGATGATTTGCACACTCCTCAAATTGATTGGGATACTCCAATTTAATGTGTTTGGTCATTTATACCCTCAACACATTAAATTGGAGTGTCCCAATCAATTAAGTAAGTGTGCAAATCATCTCCCATACGTAAACCATCTTAAGTTCATGATTTTTATAACCATACAGTAGACTATATATGCATTACATTATTCCTTTCTATATTTGAATTTGTATTCAGCTTTTTCCTTTCAAAACGAACTCTTCTTTTTTAATGACAGAGGTGAGTTATTTTAGAAACTAAGTTTTTGCTACAAACTAAGGGACAAATCCCCACCATCCATCTAGTTTGATCTAATGGTGGGGATTAACCTAAGATTTAATATCAAAACCTAAGTCCATGTTTTTCCCCCTTTTTTTTGTCCTTTTGTCTTTATTATTCTTCTCTCTTTTTCTTTTCCTTTTATTTTTTTTTTTTTTTTTTTTTTTTTCTTTTATCACCTTGATCAAGTGGAGCAATCACTTTATCCCAAGCAATCCAAGCCATCTTCTTTTCATCCGAATTACCACCCCAAAAAAAATTCCTACGAATACTTTCGAGCTTATTGATGATAGTTGTAGGAACTTTGAATGATGAAAAGTAGTAAGTTCCTAGGCCACCAAGGACGGACTTGATGAGAGTTAGACGCCCCCCATAGGAGAGTGTCTTGCATTTCCATTTAGAAAGTCGATTATGGAATCGTTCAATCAGGGGAGACCAATTAGTACACCTTGACATGTTAGCACCAATTGGTAAGCCTAGGTAAATACAAGGAAGTTGAGATGATAGACACCCAATAGTGTTTGCAACATAATTGACTTCATTAGAATGGACTCCAATACCAAACAATTTGCTTTTATTGAAGTTTACTTTAAGCCCGGATGCGAGGTGGAAGCATGTAAGAATTCTAGACAGATTTCTTGCATTTAGGAGAGACCATTGACCTATAAAAATGGCATCATCTGCAAATTGCAAATGAGAAATGGGGACTTTGTTGACACCAATTTCAGCACCAATGAAGATATTCTTATTTCTAGCTTCTAAGAAAATAACATTTAGTGCCTCAACCGCTAAAATGAACAAAAAAGGAGATAGAGGGTCACCTTGACGAAGACCTTTCTCAATCTTAAATTCCTTAGTTGGAGACCCATTGATTAGGATAGAAGCATATGCTGAATTGAGACAAACACGGATCCAAGTTCTCCATTTTGCACCAAAACCCATTTGATCCATAACTGAATCTAAGAAAGACCAACTCAGAGTATCAAATGCCTTTTCGAAATCCACTTTGAAGAGAAGAAGCTTTTTCTTACGTTTCTTCGCCCATGATAAAATTTCGTTAACCAAAAGTGGTCCATCGGTAATTTGGCGGCCTTTCAGAAAGGCCATTTGCACCTCTCCAATAACCGATGGAATAACTAAGGCGAGGCGGTTTGCAAGTATCTTTGCAATGATTTTGTATTGGCAACCTATGAGACTAATTGGTCGAAAGTCCCCAATAGTAATCGGGTCATCAACTTTTGGAATGAGGGTGACGAATGAAGAGTTACAACCATGCGGGATATGAGGCGAAAGATGGAAATCATTGACATACTTAACAATGTCAATACTAAGTAAATCCCAATATTTTTTGATAAGTTTGAAAGAAAACCCATCCGGGCCGGGAGCCTTATCTCCACCACAATCCCACACAGCTTCTTTTATTTCTTGAGGGGTGAAGGGGTTTTCAAGAAGAAGGTTGTCTTCTGGAGATAGTTTCTTGAAAAGGTTACTATAGAATGGGGGTCTATTATGATTTGTTTCTTTGAATTTTGAGTCAAAGGTATGAAAGATATGTGATTTAATGGTTGGGGGGTCTGTGATCCACGAGCCATCAATTGCAAGACCATTTATTCTCGACCGGTTTCTTTGGTTGTTGATGTATCCGTGAAAGAAGTTGGAGTTTTCGTCACCCTCTAGAGTCCATTTGACTTTGGCTTTTTGTCTTAGATCTTTGAGATTTTTGTGTTCCAAGGCTCTTAAGGATTTAACATTGTCGGTTCTGTTGGTGATGTCTGCTACAGAGAGGGTGGAGTGTTCAGCTCTTTGATCAATTTCCATTATTTTTTCCCGCAATTCCATTGCAGCTGCTGTTTCAGTGGCAATCACAGTGGTTCTCCAAAGTTTAATGGCAAGTTTGAGCTTTTTAAGCTTGGCCTTAAATATGACAGCCGAAAGATTCGAGTGACAATCAATGGGAGAAGACCAACACTCGGTGATAACATTGGTAAAGTCCTCATGAAGCAACCAAGAGTTGTAAAACTTAAATGGGATAGGACCAAAATCGTTTACCGAGTTAAGAAGTAGGAGTGGCGAATGATCCGAGAACTCCCTGGTGAGAGCTAAAATGTGTGAATTCGGCCATCTATCAAGGAATTGTTTAGAGACCAAGATACGGTCTATCTTGCTCAACTTGGAACCCAAAGTATTCATACGAGTGAATCTCATACCTCCCATAGGAATGTCAAGAAGACCAGAAGAGGAGATGAATTCGTTAAAGAATGAAGCACTCCTATGACAAAAGTGTGATCCCATTCGTTCGGTAACAGAACGAACTTCATTGAAGTCACCCATAACCACAGAAATTGAATTAGCCAAATCAACAAGGGCCTTAATATCCATCCACAACTTCTTTTTCCTACTTAACTCTTGTGGGGCATATACGACAACAAAGATACAATCAGCATCATAAGGAATCCATTTACCTGATAGAGCAAGAAAGCCATCACCGATTGTGGAGTTGGACATGGCAAATTTTGACGGGTCCCATATTGCCATAATTCCGCCCGATTTTCCGTCTGATTTTTTCACCAGAAAATCAAATAATGAGTGGCCCCACATAGACTGAACAATAAGTCGACTATCAACACCTGACATTGTTTCTTGCAAGCCTAGGAAGTGAATTTTATTATCATAACAAAGTCTTCTAACCCAACTTCGTTTATGATCTTCCCCGATCCCCCTAACATTTAGTGAGAGAATATTCATTGGAAACCATTGTTAACTCCGATACCCAAAGCATGGGCTACGTCTGATTCTTTTCCAGCCATATCAAAACCCAAATCATTTCCAACATTAATTATCTTATTAACTTCAAGGGACCCCGCATCTGAAGAAGCAGTGGTGTCGTGTTTCTTAAGGATTCTCAAGTTACACCTATTAATTAAAGAACATGAGTCTGAAATCGCGGTATTGGAAGAAATGGAGGTGGGTTTGATGGGTTGAGGAAGATCCTTTGTTTTATGTTTCAGGGTATTTGTGGATTTTATTCTTGGTTGAGAAGCAACACCATTTAGAGGATCAATAAGACGAAGAGATGCAAATCTCTTCTTCCTGGTTAAACGTGGTTGGTGGATGGAGGAAGTACATGGTGGGACAGAGCTGGGACGTTTATTGTGTTTAAGTTTTGTTTTGGTTTTGGTTTTAGAGTTAGTTTTTTTTTTTTTAGCCAACATGACTTAGCCGATTTACCCGGTATAGACTTACTAATTAGTAACCAATTAGGGAAGTGTTTCTCGACGAGATTTTGCAACATCTCGTCCTCTTCAGGTGTAAATGACCGATAAAGTGATAACCACCTTAACCTACATGACTTACCCGATCTACCCGGCATAGACATACTAATTAGTGACCAATTGCGGTCGTGTTTCTCCATGAGATTTTCCAGCATTTCGTCCTCTTCAGGACTCCATGGTCCTTCTATCTGATCCAGGTCTTTCTTTTGACGTTTAATCACTATAAACATAAGTAAATAGAAAGAAACTAAGATGGTATATATATTGATAATATAATATACTTATAATTGAAGAGAAAAAAAGAAGATAATTGAACCTGATGTTGACGACATCGCCATCGTTGACTAAATGAAACACTGTAAATCAAGCTCCTGCACTACTTAACGAAAGAAGAAGATGGGTAGTTTTAATCACGTACTAAAAAAATGTTAAATAGGCAAAAACCTAGGTATCGTGTGTTGACTTTGAGTTGACAATGAACCATGCAGGAAGATTGGTGGAACCTACATACCGTGTGTTGACTTTGAGTTAACTTTAAGTTGACTTTTAGTATTACTTATTGTATGTATAAACACAGGCACCCCTTCATCATCTAATCACATTCACAAAAATCTTTAAATTACAAGATGGCGGATTGGTGGCCCGTTTTGGTGGCAGTATTGCTATTTGCATTGTTATCGCCGGGTTTGTTGTTTCAGATGCCAGGACGTCCTCGTTGTGTTGAGTTTTGCTGTTTTCAGACAAGTGGAGTCGCCATTTTGGTCCATACAGTGTTCCATTTCGCAGTCATATGCCTATTCACCTTTGCCATTCAAGTGCATTTTTGGATTGGCTAAACACACCATCTACTGCCTAAGTCTCATGTTTCATAGTATGTGGACCATTTATAGATACTAGTACTTGGATATTATGATTTCGAGATGTTACTCATATATTGAAAAACTACTCCTTCCTCACTGTTTGATTGGAATAGTTGGGTCTCAAAGAAGGTCAATGCATTTGTTTGGCGTGCTTGCTTGGATAGGTTGCCTAATTATATACTAATCTTGAAAACCAGGGTATTATGGACATATGTCAGAGATGTGAATCGGCTCCGGAAACTCTTGTACATTCGCTAATAGGTTGCTCTTATGTCCTTCAAGTATGGAGAAAAAGTTTTCAGTAGGTGGTTGTTACAATTTCCTCCATTGCTTAATATTCATGATTTGGTTAATGGATATTATTAAGGTTCAAGTGCTACAAAGTGCCAAAAGCTTTTTCAAGGCCTGATTTTTTTACTTCTTTATGGTGCTTGTGGAAATGGAGAAACGATATTGTTCATGCCAGTCCTTTTGGGTAAGGTGTGCTAATAAATTAAGCTTTTCCAAAAAGAGATTTACAAAGCAGTGGACAGTAAATTGTTTACAAACTGTTAATAGGTAGAAAAGTAGTGATAAGAATTTGAATTGTGACAATAAGTGAAACACTTTTTCTTTTTGGATACTCAAATGAGCATAAATATAAATGCATGACTACTTTATTGCTTATAACCGAGATAATAACACAAAAGACTTAATTTATACAAAGTTTACGACAAATATGCAAAAAACTAGTTTACAAAATAACTTTTGTCTTTAATGACAATATTTTTAACATCTTATACCACGTATATCACAATGTAATTCACAAATTCCTCCAGTGAAGCTTGAACCTACAACCTCTAGGTTGGTGAGCAACTCACATATAATTGCGTCATAGAACTTTTGTTTGTTTTTTTAAGTTGGTTTTTCAGCTTAAAAAAGTGTATAAATTAATAACTATTGTTATAATCGAATAACATGTCTAATTATCCTTGTTCACACAATGTGTCGCGCTCTAATTCTCTCTTTCAATTTGGTTCATTAATCTTATATGTCGGCACAAAAACTAGAAAGGAATATCATTTTCCAATCGCATAACTCGAAATAAACATTTGATTCAAAGGTTTGAGTGCATAGTTGTTTGGGTTATGAATCCTAAGCAGAAGAAACCCATCACGACAGCTCAATCAGACAATGAATGGTTCCCATTTGACATTTTCTACTTCACTTCCATTGTCAACCCTCTTATTTTTCTTCAAAATATTATTCTTCTAATACAAATGTATTTATAAAAATAATTTGCACTGATTTCTTGGAGATATGACATATAAACAATTATATCTTCAGGTCATAAAGATAGAATAAAATCTGTTGTATTGCTTAATTTGGCTATTTTTTGGCATGAAAATAATTATACCAAAATATATACTAGTTCTTTATCAAAAAAATATAATCATAAATAGCATAATGAACCTTTTATAATAAAATAAAACTATATTTCCCATTTGTACTCAAGATGTTAAACACACTTTTGAGACAAACTCTTCTAACTTTATTAAGTCCAACAATTTACGGTAAAATATAACTTGATTAGTTATCCTATATACTAAAGATGGGAACCTCTACTGTAGCAAAACATTGTAGCTACAGTGGACGAAATAGTACCCATTTGCAAAATAGTCCCTAAGGTGAAACTGTCGTTGCAAGATAGGTTCTTCGAGGACTAACGGTGCAAAAGGGACTTTTTCTGTAAAAAAAAATATTATTTTGAGAAATATTTTTCAAAAATATTCCCTGCAGTTATCTATTGGTTTCAAAGTTAGTCCATAAGGACTAACTTTGCAACACTTTGCGAATTTTAGGGACCTTTTCTGTAAAAAGACTTATTATTTCCAGAAATAATTTTCGAAAATAGTCCTTCGGGTTATTGGTCTTTTTCAAGTTTAGTCCTTAATAATTTTCGAAAATAGTCCTTGGGGTTATTAGTCTCTTTCAAATTTAGTCCTTAATAATTTTTGAAAATAGTCCTTGTGGTTATTGGTCTCTTTCAAATTTAGTCCTTAATGACTATTTTTTTTTAAAAAAAAATTAGCAAGACATTTCCGCAGCAACGGGCGGGATCCCCCACTCGTTTCTACTATGAGAGACAAAATAAAACTATTTTATATTTATATAATTCTGACATCTTTTAACAAAATAACAAATAATATTATTTCATTTAAATTCAGACATTTCCACCTCAGACTCAGACTCAGATTCAGATTAACAAACAACACCTTGATATCGAAGATACACACGAACCGTAAACTTTAGGTTGCAACGAAAACTTGATACATATTTAGACCAAAACTCACTTTTATCATGTAGCTTAACTCTTCTCATTTGTTAAACATGAAACATAACTATACTCAATTCAAATCATTAAAAAATGATGATCATATTACCTTCCCTAGTTTTTACATTCTTCTCGTGTACAAAAAAACAAGTATGTTGGTCCACTACTTACTACTACTCCTACCCTCACTATCAATGATATCAAAATCTCAAAAATTAATGTTGTTTTTGCATTGCTGTTTTTTTTAACCCGTGTGTTTGCTAGGTTGTACATAATCCTTCACGATGGAGTTGTGTAGCTCCATATGCTATGGCCCACTTCACACATGAAACGCATGCTTATATTTACACGTGGCATCAAAGTACTGGTTCATTCTCCACCCCAATATCTACGTGGCATATCACAATCTTAAGTTTTTTTATTTTAACTTGATAGTATATATGATACTTGTTTATTTAGACATTACCGTTTTTTGTGCTGAGTTTGTGGACCAAACATCCTCTGCACCATTCCCATACTTGTATTATAAAATGAAGAGAAAACAATCACATTGGTGTCAAACAAATCGGTTAAACGTGTATGATCGAGAAATTATTGATAGAACAACAATAACAACAACAACGGTACCCAATCTCGCCGGAGCGAGGTACGAGAGATGTGAGCTATAAACAGTCACGCCCTTACCCGAGGGTAAAAGGACTGCTTCTACAAAAATTATTAACGAATAATGTACAATAACCATAGCTAGATAAGCTACTTAAGGGAAATTGACCTTCTAGCAGCCCGGCCTTACAGACCAGTCTCACGACGAATATGTACATAAGCTACTTAATGGTACAACAAGTTTATTAACCAAGAGTGAAGAGGGCTTTGAAAATGTGATACCTTACTCCATTGATAAAACATGAGTAGTGATCGAGTTATAGAGATGACCTAAACCATGATAGAGTACTACGTAAAAGATTTATCCATTTAAAACCCAAAGTACCACATATATTAGCTTATGATGTGCCTATAATCATTTTGCAATTTCACTTCGATCGGGTCATGATCTTTAAATTCTGGCTCCCATGCAATTCCAAAACTCACTTAAACAGTTAAACATCTATCTAGCATGCATGTGCTATCTTTTAATCTCATTTTTTGTACCCTTCTACAAAATTCATAAATTTTACTACCTGCTTCGAATAGTACATGTATCTTAATTAAACGGGGCCATAGCGATGGGCAAGTGGGCAAGTCTCCAACTTCCATGAATCTGTCAATTGAGAATATTGTTGAATAGCATGTCGGTACTACGAGGACAATTTTCCGGAGATAATGCAAAGATCATTATCATCCAGAACCATCGATCGATCAAATGTATTTATGACAATGTCAACGACGTTTCTATGAAAAGACAAACTACTTGTAATAGTTCCATGAATCTACAACGCTATATTTTGCCTTCTTCATGAACTCAATCGTTGAAAACACGTCAATGTAGACCCGTCCCATGGGGACCTCGTCATCTTGCCACACGGGGATATAAAGCGACGAGAAAGATAATATGTATGGGACAAAGAGACAAACGAATAATTCATGTTCTTGATGTTGAAATGAAACTAGTCATTAAATATTAGGATGGGGCAATTGCATATATACCCACTAAAACTTGCATATTTGCATATATACCCAAAACATGCTTAGCTTGCATTGTACATCATGCATTTTAGGAAAATATGCAAGTTTTTTAGTTTTAGTCGGTATATATGCAATTCTCCCTATTAGGATTTAGAGTTGCAAAATACTACGTAAGTTGGACAATTTATTGACATATATGGTCAACCCAAGTTGTTTTTGGTTGATCCATTTAACAATCTATATTACTAGTATAGAGAAAAATTTTGAAACTGAATTGCCTAAATGACTCGTAGGAGATAACTTTGCATAGATATATGGATCCGGTGTATAACTTTACATGGATATATCGATCCGGTGTATGTATTCCTGATTTTTTTTTGCTCTCCTAATCAAAGTAATTAAAGTAAATTATTTCGTAAAACCTGTATAGTTTAGCATATCTTTTTGCTCTACTACTTTTGCAGTTTTGCTACATGATGTGGCGTACTGTTACACTCATGTGAAGTCTACAAAAGTTGTAATTTGAGTATAGTTTAGCATATTTTTTAGGATCAATATTATTATTATAAAA